>WNWK01011875.1:0-62355 GCA_009830355.1 Cherax destructor | reverse complement strand
TTATTCAAAGATTTATTCACAAAGTTTTAATGTGAAAAATTTGATTGGGAATTCTATTTTTATTATTTAAATTTCAACTGATTTACAAAAAAAAGACAAAAAAAATTGGTTGAGTTTATTAGTTGTATTTTAATTGTTAAATATGTTGATGCATACTAGTATAATAACATACTAGAAAATTTATTAGTTTCTTCTAGTTATATTTTTATTTCAATTTAACAAAATGATAATATAAAATTTTAAATGAACATATGATGATATGATATTGAACAAGTTTAAAAGGAGGAGACTTTAAAATTGAATTATCTTAAGTAAAATAACATTGGGTTTGAAAATTTGTTACAGTATGAGTATTTAGTATAGTGTGAGTAGGTGATTTTTGAGAAGAGTCTTGAATTGATTTTGGGACAAGGTTAACTTAATATTTCTGGTAATGAATTCGATTCTGGGGCCCTTTATGTGCATAGAATTTTTACATTGGTTAGTATGGACTCGGGGTATGTCAAATAGTGATCTGTGTCTTGTGTCATGGTGTGGGACCTATTAAAGTTGTTGAGGAGAATTTTGGCGGAGGGTTGATATTAGCATGTAATTTTTTGTATGTAGATGGCACATGAATAGGTATGAATATTTTTACGGTGAGTAGTTTTAATGTTCTGAATATAGGTTGAGTTGTTAGGGGGAATTTGTTATCATCCTGACTGCAGCCTTTTGCTGGGTTATGAGTGATCTAAGGTGTTTAATGTTGTTGAGCCCCATGCACTGATTCCAAGGTGAGATAAGGGTAGATAAGAGAATGATATAGTGCAATGAGCTGGTTTGCAAATGATAAGCGTTCTTAGATAATATACCTACTGTCTTTGAGATTTTCTTAGAAATTTGTTGTATATGAGTTTGGAATTTAAGACTACTGTCAAGGTGGATTCCTAGGAATTTTCCTCTTTGAGTCTTGTGATGGGTGCACCATTTGGTGTTATTTTAAAATGGAACTTTTTGTGGCTTTGTTTCCAAACTGAATGAAGTAGGTCTTGTCAGTATTGAGAGTAAGTTTATTTGTGTCATCCATGTGATATTTTCTGTAATTCGGCTTTTACTGTGTTGGCTAGTATGATGATTTGGGTGAGAAGACATATGTTGTGTCATTTTGCAAATAGAATGGGTTTAGTAGTTGTGATGCATTCGGTAGGTCGTTTATGTAAATGAGAAATAAAGTGGCCCAAAGGACACTACCTTGAGGACACCTACTGTAATTTGTCGTGTGGAAGAGTTCACTCCTTTGTGTACACATATGGCTTCTTGCTAAGGTACGACTTTAGGTAATTGAGGGTGCCCCCTATCGCTTTTCAATTAAAGTTTCGGGTGTCTATAAAGATTCCCAGCGGAACTTCTTTCTTCTCAAGGTGGTTAATTAACTCTAACAGTGTGTTATAGCATCGTTTGTGCTCTTGTTAGTCCTGAATCCAAATTGACAGGGTTTAGTACATTGTGTGAGACGAGGAAGGAATAGATCTGTTTATGAATTAATTTTTCGAAGATTTTAGAAAGCAGTGGTAAATTTGAGATTGGTCTATAATTGTTCAAGTACTTTGTTCACCTCCTTTGTGGATCGGGGTGACCTGGCTATTTGAGAATTGATGGGAAGGTGGAAGATTCAATGGATTTATTGAATAATGCTGCTATAATTGGTGACAGTACGTGTGAAGCTTTTTGTACATAAAGGTGGTAAGCTGTTTATGTCTCCTGCTTTGTTTTTAAGGGTGTTGATTATGAGCGAGACTTCAATTGAGTTGGTAGGAGCTAGGAATAGTGTCTGGGTAGGGTAAGTGAGGTAGTCTGTTGGGAGTGTTGGGCCCTTGAAATTTTACTCGCTAGTTTTTTACCTATGGTGGAGAAAAACATTAAGTCTGTTTGCTGTCTCAGTTGGTGAGAGTAGGGGTTCGCTGTTTTGATAATTTGATGGTATTTTTCGTGGATATCTTTTTATTTCCTAGAATTGTAGATAGAGTTTTCCAGGTCTTTTCATATCACCTTTTACAGTCTGAGTCTTTCTCATAATACAATTTTTGGACCTTCTTATCAGGCTAGTAAGGATTGATGAGTAGCGTTTGGATTGTTCTCTGGTTATTAGACCCCTTCTATATTTTTTCATATTGGTGCCTCTTGTTTATGGATTTAAGGATGCTGGGTGTTAGCCAGGGATTGTTAAGTCGCTTAGCTGTGATCTGTTTAGTTTTTTGGGGCAATGTCTGTTATAGAGGTTGTGTGTTTTTAAGGAAGTTCTTGATGCATTCATTAGTATCTGAATGTGTTTCTAATTCATTAAGCCAGTCAATGTTCGTCATAGCTGATATAAAATTATTAATAGCTGACTCATTATGCAGTCTGAAGGTAACTTTGCAATTTCTTGGGGCAAAATGCCTGGTTAGTTGAGAAAGGTAGGGTAGTGGTCTGAGGTGTTTTCTGTGATTATGCCTGATTTTAGAGGGGATATTGAGTTAGTCCAGATGTGGTCTAGTAACGAGGTACTATTCTCGGAGATTCTTGTAGGTTTTGATATTGTTGGTAGTAATAAGCAGTTGCTCATAGTGTTTGTGAATTCAGTTACCTGTGGGCCTGGTCATGTAGGAGATTTATGTTGAAATCTCCTGTGACCAGCAAATGATCTTTGTTAAGGCGTGAATCGATTATCAGGTTTCCTAGTTTTTCACTAAAGTGGCGGACGTTTGACTGTGGTAATCTGTAGATGTTTATCACTGTGAGGGTTTTTTTCAGGTCTTTTGATTTAAATTTAGCTATAATATATTCTCCATGTTCATCCCTTGTGCAAGAGTTTTTGATACATTCGAGTTGATCTGTATAATATATTGCTGTTCCACCCCCTTGCTGGTCTGTCCTACAGTTGTGAATGGCTGTGTAACCTGGGATGGCATAGATACCTGTAGTATCAGGCTTTAGCCTGAATATGTAATTGTAGTTCATTATCGTGATGTATTATGTTGTTTTTACTGCTTAAGACTACAAATGTAATAGAAATAATAGTATTTACCTTAAATTGTGGGTGCTGGTGTTTGTGGATGATTGTGAAGAGAGTGGAGAGTTATGCTGTGGCCCTACTGGGCTGAGGTGGATAGTAGAGGTTCTGGAACTGAAGTCGATGGTTGAACTGAGTGTCTAACTTTGTCAGTCAAGTCAGTCAGTCAGTCATTCAGTAAGTCAGTCAAGCCATTCAGTAAGTCAGTGAAGCCATTCAGTAAGTCAGTCAAGTCATTCAGTAAGTCAGTCGTCATTCAGTAAGTCAGTCAAGTCATTCAGTAAGTCAGTCAAGTCATTTAGTAAGTCAGTCAAGTCATTTAGTAAGTCAGTCAAGTCATTCAGTAAGTCAGTCAAGTCTACCTGGAGTCTACCTGGAGAGAATTCCAGGGGTCAACGCCCCCGCGGCCCGGTCTGTGACCAGGCCTCCTGTTGGACCAGAGCCTGATCAACCAGGCTGTTACTGCTGGCCGCACGCAGTCCAACGTACGAACCACAGCCCGGCTGATCAGGTACCGACTTGAGGTGCCTGTCCAGTGCCTGCTTGAAGACAGCTAATGGCTTGTTGGTAATCCCCCTGATGTATGCTGGGAGGCAGTTGAACAATCTTGGGCCCCTCACACTTATTGTGTTGTCCCTCAACGTGCTAGTGGCACCCCTGCTCTTCATTGGGGGGATGTTACATCGCCTGCTGAGTCTTTTGCTTTCGTACGGAGTGATTTTTGTGTGCAAGTTTGGTACTAAGCCCTCGAGAATTTTCCATGTGTATATAATAATGTATCTCTCTCGCCTGCGTTCTAGAGAGTACAGGTTTAGGAACTTCAAGCGTTCCCAGTAGTTGAGGTGGTTTATCGCACTTATGGGTGCGGTGAAGGTTCTCTGCACATTTTCAAGGTCAGCAATTTCACCCGCCTTGAAAGGTGCAGTTAGTGTGCAGCAATATTCCAGCCTAGATAGAACAAGCGATCTGTAAAGTGTCAACATGGGCTTGGCATCCCTGGTTTTGAAGGTTCTCATTATCCATCCTGTCATTTTTCGAGCAGATGCAATTGCTACATTGTTATGGTCCTTGAAGGTGAGATCCTCTGACATGATCACTCCCAGGTCTTTGACATTAGTTTTTCGCTCTATTGTGTGGTTGGAATTAGTTTTGTACTCCGATGAGATTTTAATTTCTTCACGTTTTCCGTATCTGAGTAATTGAAATTTCTCATCATTGAACTTCATATTGTTTTCTGCAGCCCATTTAAAGATTTGGTTTATGTCTGCTTGGAGACTTGCAGTGTCTTCAACGGTGGACACTGTCATACAGATTCGGGTGTCATCTGCAAGGAAGACACAGCACTGTGGCTTATATCCCTGTCAATGTCTGATATGAGGATGAGGAATAGGATGGGAGCAAGTACTGTGCCTTGTGGAACAGAGCTTTTCACAGTAGCTGCCTCAGACTTTACTCTGTTGACTACTACTCTTTGTGTTCTACGTGTTAGGAAATTATAGATCCATCTACCAACTTTTCCTGTTATTCCTTTATCACGCATTTTGTGTGCTATTACACCATGGTCACACTTGTCAAAGGCTTTTGCAAAATCTGTGTATATAACATCTGCATTCTGTTTATCTTCTAAAGCATCCAGGACCTTGTCGTAGTGGTCCAGTAGTTGGGACAGACAGGAGCGGCCTGCTCTAAACCCATGCTGTCCTGGGTTGTGCAATTGATGGGTATCAAGATGGGTGGCGATCTTGCTTCTTAGAACCCTTTCAAAGATTTTTATGATATGGGACGTTAGCGCAATTGGTCTGTAGTTCTTTGCTATTGCTTTACTGCCCCCTTTGTGGAGCGGGGCTATGTCTGTTGTTTTTAGTAGCTGCGGGACGATCCCAGTGTCCATGCTCCCTCTCCATAGGATGTTAAGTCATTCAGTAAGTCAGTCAAGTCATTCAGTAAGTCAGTCAAGTCATTCAGTAAGTCAGTCAAGCCATTCAGTAAGTCAGTCAAGTCATTCAGTAAGTCAGTCAAGTCATTCAGTAAGTCAGTCAAGTCATTCAGTAAGTCAGTCAAGTCATTCAGTAAGTCAGTCAAGTCATTCAGTAAGTCAGTCAAGTCATTCAGTAAGTCAGTCAAGTCATTCAGTAAGTCAGTCAAGTCATTCAGTAAGTCAGTCAAGTCATTCAGTAAGTCAGCCAGTCAAGTAAGTCAGTCAAGTCAGTCAGTCAAGTCAGTAAGTAAGTAAGTAAGTAAGTCAGTCAGTCAGTCAGTCAGTCATTCAGTCAATCAAGTCAGTCAGTCAGTCAGTCATTCAGTCAGTCAGTCAGTCAAGTCAGTCAGTAAGTCAGTCAGTCACACAAACTTATGTTTACATCTTTTTTTGTGTACAAAGTAACACTTCATTACGGCCACGGGTTATGTCTTGTCTAATATCTTTGTTTTCTTCGTTAATTCAAGATCAAAACACAATTCACTCTCTCTTATTTTTCACAAACACAGCTGGCTTGTAGCTGAGGACTTTTTGACGCGTATGAAATACGTACAAATGCTGGGATGGTGGGGTCTGTGGTGGCTGGGGAAGGCCGGTGGTGTCCGCTGAACAACAACAACAAGGCTGCTTGTGGGAATGGTTATTTGTTTTTCCTTCCCACAAACTGTAAGTAAGTTTATTCAGGTATACACAGATACAGTTACGAAGATTATCATACATAGCAGCATATGTGTAGAGAACCTAGGATAACCCAAAAAAGTCAGAGTGACTTAGTATTTCCATTGACTGACTTTTTTTTGGGTTATCCTAGGTTCGCTACACATATGCTGCTATGTATGATAATGTATGTAACTGTACTCACCTAATTGTGGTTGCAGGGGTCGAGACTCAGCTCCTGGCCCCGTGTATCTGAATAAACTTACAGTTTGCAGGAAGGAAAAACAAATTCTCTTTTCCTCAAAGCATGAGGATTCTTAGGCAGTAAATAACCATGGGCTTACACTTGAAATCACCTGATGCATTACCGAAAAGGAGCAAGGTGAAGCGATCCTTTGCTGTCTTGAAGCCTGGTGCACTTTTCTCTTGCTGACTGATATAAGTTCGTGTTGGCATTTTCTTCCAGAAAACACTTGTCTCGTCCTACTAAGGGTGGCTCATAGCCACCCTTAGTAGGACCCCCACTGACTCAATGGTTTAACCCACCGCGGGCGACCGCACGCTCAAAATTTTTCCCCTCCTGCCGAACCGTGTAATATCATCTCTACGTCGTGTAAGATGATAATGTGTCGCAAATCTTAAATCGTGCAATACCCGTAACGTGCAACATAATCTCGTGCTAAATGACGTTCTACTGTATTACTTCCAGTGTACACAATAATATCCAATACAAGACCACTGTAGCAATCACAAAGCACAAACAACTTTATACCAAAGCGTTTCCTTTTGCTTGGTATATACTGCTTGAATGACAGCCTACCTTTGAACAGAATCAAAGACTCATCAATAACAAGCTTCCTGAAGGGATAAAAATACATACAGTGGACCCCCGAGTTTCAGTCATAATTCATTCCAGAAGACTGTTCAAGTGCCATTACCAAACGAATTTGTTCCCTTAAGGAAAAATGTAAATTAGATTAGTCCTTTCAGACCCCCAAAAATACACATACAAAAGCACTTACAATATTAAACTTACATAATTGTTCGATTTCCGAGGTGACCGAAACTCGGGGGTCCACTGTATTGAATTTCTCTTTCAGATACAGAAACACATTCCTAATCTTATATAACCTGTCGTTTCTGTCAGGCCTGGTTTTGTCTGAGAAATGTAACATATGTAACAGTAGCACAAATCGATTCACTGGTATAATATCACTGAAAGCTGGTGTTGCAATCAATCGGTCTGTTGACCAGTATGATTTGACACGGTGCTTATACACATGTGGCATAAGCATTATTGTGGCAAAGAAAAAGATACATCTCAGCCACAGTTGTCTCCTTCCACTGGTGTAGACGTGATTTTGGTGAAAGAATTGTGTTTGACATGGTGTAATCGAAGTACGTATCTGTTGCTTTCCCTGATAATAATTTCCATCAGGGGTTCGTCAAAGAATAACTCAAAACATTCCAGTTCAGTGGCATTGTTTCCAAGTGGACAAGATTGGCGTATTCCACTTTGACTTTCATCAAACTGATGGGGATTGAGAATAAAATTCTCAGCTTCCTGCCAATCCCAGGTGCGGTCTGCTGGTGGGTACTGGATATTTACAGGTGGTTGTGGGGGTTGTGGAAGTGGAGGTTGTGGTTGTGGGGGTTGGTGGGTGGGTGAGGGTGGCCTTTGTTGTAGCTAAGCTGACTCAGCGGCATGGGTGGCAGCATGGTCCACTGCTAGTGCCTCATGCCTGGCACCACCACCACCAGATGCATCCACATTTCTCATCCCAATTGCAACATTATCATCTTCATTTTCACTATCACTTCCTGTTGTACGCCCACAGGATGTACTCTGAGATGTACTCCTAACCCTTGGAAGAGCATATGGCACACTACCAGAGCGCATATACCGTCGTATATACTGACGCTTCACTGGTGAATATTCCCCTTCACTCTCACTACTGGAACTATTTTGAAGAGCTTGGAGTTCATATTCACTATCACTATCATCACCATTGCTCACATCTGAGTCCTGGATATGAGTAAATAAGAGTTTCCTCCTTCATTCTGGTACAACTGAACGTGAACAAGACGCCACAGCACCAGAGGTGGAAGGTTGTGGGTCGTCTGGGTTTTCCTCACTATTACTGGTATTATGGTCACTAGTTTCGGTCACAACCGCCTCAAAACCTTGAAAGTCACCTTCACTTCCACGCAGACCCATTCTCTCACCCCTAGGCCTACCAGCTGTTTCCCGCTTAGTTTGAGGCCGCTAGAATTTACGCGTACTAGTACGGCACCAACCCCTGCGCGTAAAACGTACTAGTACGGCACCGACCCTGAAAGGGTTAATCTATCTATGATATTTTCTTCAAAATTATATAAGAAACACATTACATAGCATATAAACATGCTATGTTTATATGCCGGGCTGAGGGAAAGCATTACGTTTTCTCTGGTCCAGCACCAAAGAAAACGTGTATGAATTTGCGTTTGGCCTAGACACTCTGCTTTTGTTTACAATTCTTGGCATGAATTATTCATTACTTCTCCCTTCGTTTATGATGGCATCTAGATTAGAAACGATTAAATTCAGTGAACAAGGTATGTCGATGGTAATAATATGGCTCTGGGCCGCAGTGTAGGTAGCCGGTAGGTGTAGCCCAGGCTACAAATAACTACTACTCACCTCTCATCCAACATTAAGACTACACATATTTTAAGGTAAATAATGAGTGTACTGTATGTGTATTTTATCTCTCTGGGCTGCTTTAAATATTGTATATTAAGTTTGGGTAGGTAGCCAGTAGGTGTAGCCCAGGTGGGCTACACCTGCCGGCTACCTACACCTGATTTCCTACAAATGAGTACTACTCAAGAGCCCCTCTCCAGCGTCAAGGAACCTCCCTTGAGGGGTCTTTCACAATAGCTGGACCCATACACATGATCCTGAATGTACTTTAAGACAACCATTATGAAGATGTATACACCTCTCGCCCTACATTAATAAGACTACAAATATTTTAAGGTAAGTAATGAATGTACTGTGTATGTATTTTACTTTTTATTGTGTTTTTTAATGCCTAGTTCTATTACTAACTTAATATAAGTTAGTGTAAACTTGTTGTCTTGCATTTATATGCATTTATAAATGGAAAAAAATGGTTTTCTGTTTTCCGGCAATGTCTGCTTTCCGGCGATAGCCTGGAACCTAACCTGCCATATAAGTGGGGCCCTACTGTACTCACTTAATTTTCACCAATTTATGGGTATGTTTGCTCAGGTTGGGGCTCCATGCTGGGGCTGTGTACTCTGTGATAGGTCTGATATATGTCACATACAGTACCACAAAAAGTTCTTTGGTCATGTGCCTGACTGTTGTTCTTAAATTTGTCTGACACACATATTCCACCAGGGTTACTCAGCTGATATGTGACTCCAGTGATATATTTTTTTTCAATTTCTTAGCTTATCCTCTGAGTCTGTAATTCATATCTGGTCTTCTCTCTTCTTTTCCTATTTTCATGACCTTGCACTGCTTTTTTTTTTGTGGCCTGGCATATTCCTTTAAGTCCTTTAGTTATGTTATGGACTGACTTGCCCTGTCTGGCTGCACTACATGTACGAAACTCATCATTCCTATAAAGACTCTCCTCTTGTAGTCAGGTTTTCACTGCTCCCTACTCTCCTTCTCTTCCTAGTCTCACTTTAATCAGGTATTCAAAGCTAAGAACAGTATCCTAACAGAAGGTGGTTGGGATGAAAGGGGTGGAGTTAGTGAGTGGTGGGAAGGGAAAAGTAGAGTGAATTTAGGTTGGGGAGACAAGGTCTATGGTGAGGCAATATGTATCATGCAATATGTATCATGCAATATGTATCATGCTGAAATAAACATTATTATTATTATTATGGAAAAGAGGGAGTACTGGGAGTGTGGAAGCAGGGAGCATAGAGAGAAGTATGAAGGGAGGTGACTAGATATGAAAGGGGGGCTAAAGGGAAGGCAAATCCTGCTTGGGCAGAAACAAGGGAAGTGGGAGGTGAGCAGAGAGTAGGTGAAGAGGGAAGTGAAAGGAATTTGACAAGGTAAAGAGAGAGTTATAGTATGAGTGTGAATGTTTGGAGCCAAGGGAGCAGCACATGCAGCAGACTGGGTGGATGTGGACCAGCTAGTGGGCAGCAGCCAGGTTGTGTGAGTGTGTAAAGTATAGTAAGAGTGTGAGTGTGTAAAATATAGTAAGAGTGTGTGTGTGAGTGGGTCAGGTATAGTAAGAGTGTGCTCACCTATTTGTGGTTGCAGGGGTCGAGTCACAGCTCCTGGTGTGTGTGTGGGAGAGTGAGGTATAATAAGAGTGTGTGTGGGAGTGTCAGGTATAATAAGAGTGTGTATGGGAGTGTCAGGTATAACAAGAGTATGTGTGGGAGTGTCAGGTATAATAAGAGTGTGTGTGGGAGTGTCAGGTATAATAAGAGTGTGTGTGGGAGTGTTAGGTATAATAAGAGTGTGTGTGGGAGTGTCAGGTATAATAAGTGTGTGGGAGTGTCAGGTATAATAAGAGTATGTGTGGGAGTGTCAGGTATAATAAGAGTGTGTGTGGGAGTGTCAGGTATAATAAGAGTGTGTGTGGGAGTGTCAGGTATAATAAGTGTGTGGGAGTGTCAGGTATAATAAGAGTGTGTGTGGGAGTGTTAGGTATAATAAGAGTGTGTGTGTGGGAGTGTCAGGTATAATAAGAGTGTGTGTGGGAGTGTCAGGTATAATATAAGAATAACTGGTTTCCATAATAACAAACATGGGAGCAACACTACACCAAATGCAAATATGAAATAAATGTAAAAAAAAAAAAATACATTCTTATGACATCATCCTGAAATGAATTAGTGAAAAATAATGAGTGAATCATAAGTTATTCCCACTGGAGGTACAAGCCAGTGCACTGGTGATGCAGTGCAAGCCAGTGCACTGGTGATGCAGTGCAAGCCAGTGCACTGGTGATGCAGTACAAGCCAGTGCACTGGTGATGCAGTGCAAGCCAGTGCACTGGTGATGCAGTGCAAGCCAGTGCACTGGTGATGCAGTGCAAGCCAGTGCACTGGTGATGCAGTGCAAGCCAGTGCACTGGTGATGCAGTGCAAGCCAGTGCACTGGTGATGCAGTCAAGCCAGTGCACTGGTGATGCAGTACAAGCCAGTGCACTGGTGATGCAGTCAAGCCAGTGCACTGGTGATGCAGTACAAGCCAGTGCACTGGTGATGCAGTGCAAGCCAGTGCACTGGTGATGCAGTGCAAGCCAGTGCACTGGTGATGCAGTGCAAGCCAGTGCACTGGTGATGCAGTGCAAGCCAGTGCACTGGTGATGCAGTACAAGCCAGTGCACTGGTGATGCAGTACAAGCCAGTGCACTGGTGATGCAGTACAAGCCAGTGCACTGGTGATGCAGTACAAGCCAGTGCACTGGTGATGCAGTACAAGACAGTGCACTGGTGATGCAGTACAAGCCAGTGCACTGGTGATGCAGTACAAGCCAGTGCACTGGTGATGCAGTACAAGCCAGTGCACTGGTGATGCAGTACAAGCCAGTGCACTGATGATGCAGTACAAGCCAGTGCACTGGTGATGCAGTACAAGCCAGTGCACTGGTGATGCAGTACAAGCCAGTGCACTGGTGATGCAGTGCAAGCCAGTGCACTGGTGATGCAGTACAAGCCAGTGCACTGGTGATGCAGTACAAGCCAGTGCACTGGTGATGCAGTGCAAGCCAGTGCACTGGTGATGCAGTGCAAGCCAGTGCACTGGTGATGCAGTGCAAGCCAGTGCACTGGTGATGCAGTGCAAGCCAGTGCACTGGTGATGCAGTACAAGCCAGTGCACTGGTGATGCAGTACAAGCCAGTGCACTGGTGATGCAATACAAGCCAGTGCACTGGTGATGCAGTACAAGCCAGTGCACTGGTGATGCAGTACAAGCCAGTGCACTGGTGATGCAGTACAAGACAGTGCACTGGTGATGCAGTACAAGCCAGTGCACTGGTGATGCAGTGCAAGCCAGTGCACTGGCGATGCAGTGCAAGCCAGTGCACTGGTGATGCAGTACAAGCCAGTGCACTGGTGATGCAGTACAAGCCAGTGCACTGGTGATGCAGTACAATCCAGTGCACTGGTGATGCAGTACAAGCCAGTGCACTGGTGATGCAGTACAAGCCAGTGCACTGGTGATGCAGTACAAGCCAGTGCAGTGGTGATGCAGTACAAGCCAGTGCACTGGTGATGCAGTACAAGCCAGTGCACTGGTGACGCAGTACAAGCCAGTGCACTGGTGACGCAGTACAAGCCAGTGCATTGGTGACGCAGTACAAGCCAGTGCACTGGTGACACAGTACTGCATGATCATAAATCACCAAAATCATTCAAATGACTTCAGTGTTTACCAGTATCTGACAGCTCAGTATTAATGCCTATGCCATGTTCCCTCAGGGAAGTCCCGTTCCTGGTTTATCTTTCCTTCAACCTACCAAAATATTTGAAAATCTACTGCATATACTGTACACTCTCCTAGTTATTACTACATTATATGTATATTTTATCCTATGTAATGTATTAACAACCATTATACAGTATTATTTGATACTGACACATAGGACAAATAATAAAAATTTTTGAATTGACAAATTTATACTAATATTCATACACACAAAAAAAACCCCACTAAACCCATGTGGGGTCTTTCACTCAAAATATCACCAAAAAATGATGATAATATACAGTAGTCCCCCTGTATCCACAGGTGATACGTTCCAAGACCTACTGTGGATACCCGAAACCACAGACAGCAGTAAACCCTACATTTAAGCCATTTTTCATTTACATACGTACATACCTATGATAAAGTTTAATTGATAAATTACTCACAATAAGTCAAGAATTAGCAATTTTTCACTGATGGGAAGCACTTCATGGTTTTTCTTAGGCTTTCAAGAACTGCCAGCATCACTACTTTTGCGTTTTGGGTCCATTATTAAGCAAAATAAAGGGTTATTTTTGAGCCACTGTAAACCGTGGATAACTGAAACCATGGAAACTGAATTCATGGATACGGGGGTTCTACTGTATACTATATAAGAAATGTTAAAATATTGCATTCTTTCGAGACATTTATAATTTTATCCACAAAAATAAAGCTGTACTTTCACTTTAAGGTATGGTATAGTGCCTGATAAATGCAAGACTATTTCCTGTGCTTACAATTTTGGCTACAATAGTAAGTTACAAATTTTGAACTTATTCCAGTAAGTGACAACTATGACAAATTTCTCCAATTTTGAAAACAATTAATTATAAATTTATATCAATAAGGCCTAGAAAATTTTAAGCTAAAATTTTAAATTTGTTTATTAGTAATTGACAAATCTCAAATTATTATGAACTGAGAACGTTCAAAATGTGAGATAGTGGGAAATGATTTAGTAATTATGATAATAATTTCAAGTTGAAATAGTGAGGATAAAATGCTGAGAAGAAAAGTACTGTACTATACTTAGTAAGAGAACCAGACTAAGGTTTGATGCTGAGGTAAGGGAGGAAAGACTCATTACAGGCAAGCTGAAACTTTTAGGGAGTTTCTCTTGATACTTGTGATGCACCGCTGTGTGGAGCAAGTGTATGGGGAGGGGGAGAAAATAAAGTGGTAAAGTTTAAATAATTTTGAGGAATAATTCAAGAAATAACAAAAACTCTGAAAGTTGGCTAATTGTTGGTAGTGTTTACAATAGAAATGTTGACAGTACAATACTACAAATTTAGGATAGAAACACTCTTAAGTAGTATTGGTGGAGGCTGGGTCAAGGTGAAGGCGGCGGATATGAAGCTTCAGATTATCGACACGATTGGATCCGTGTGGACAGTATGGACAACGGAAAGGGCGCTCATCAGAGTGGGTCAGCATGTGGCGCTCCAAATTCTGCTTGCGATTCACACCCAAGATGAACCGGCCGCACACAGGGCATTGCACACCAACACCTTCATCGACCCGTAGCAAGGACCCACTCCGCCTCTGCAAGGAGGAAACCCATCTTAAGAGACCAAGAATGGAAGGAGGGCCTGTACTACATTCCAGTACTAATGTGTTGAGAGGCAGAGATCAGCACTCTTATTAAGAATGTGCTTTTTTTTTAACATTTCTGAGCAATTTGTATTGTGCTGACATTAAAGACAACCAAATGGTCTAATGTCTATGAGTGTGATGGCATGAAGTTTTTCTCTTGCAGAGGTTGCTGAGTGACAACTGCAAACTGTCTTTAGGTGTGATGGGTAGCAGTTTAGGGCATGGTGGAGAGGGAATAATAATATATAAGCAGTACCACCTTCTCCAACATAACCATCTGCACCACATAAATAACACAAGTTACAATAGCCGTGGCATATCTAAATTTAATTCCATTTTTTTTTAAGTTACTGAAAACAAGCAAAGCATATGTGCTACATCAATGATGCCCATTTTTTAAACAAATTCACACTCAGAATTAATACTTATTTCTATTATTATCATTATTATACTCAAGAGCCACTAAACCCATAGAGGTCATACAGCACCTAGACAATAGGAGGTAATCAGGTTTGATCCAAGAAAGGAAAGGGGGCTCTCCAGTTCCTTGGATCAAGAGTCCTTCACTGGCATCAAGAGAACCCTTCCTCCTTGAATGCATTTTTCATTTCTTGCGAAGTGGTTGCAGATTTACAGATAAACAGACTAAGTGGCTGCTTGGACCCTTGACTACTGAGGACCCCCAAATCGCTAACTATTTGTTCCTTAACCTTTCATGAATTGTGCCCCTCACTGCACATTATACAAACAATTTCGGTTCTAAAACCACAAAAAAATAAAGTTTTTCTCATATTTTGTTCATAATTTAATTTTGAAAAAACAGTTTATACAACATAGTGGCAGTGAGGCAGAAGCTGTCATACAATCATATGTCTGCTCTAATGTTCAAATTTAATTTCCACTAGTGCAATAGCTGACAGCTACTGCACTAGTTGTTTCACTTAAAGCCCCTGGACCTCTAAATCCACTACTGTGGCTAAGTACTAACTAATATTAATTGCTTTGATTGAACAAGTAAAGCAATCCCAATATTATTATAAGAGGCCAGTTAATTTTTGTATTTATTTCAGGACTTATTTAGAATTTAGAATTTTCAATCATATCTTACCTAACTGAATTCAACTCTTCTACACAAGCCATTACAGTGGACCCCCGGTTTTCGTGATTTTTTTTGTTCCAGAATGCTGTTCAAGTGCCATTACCAAACGAATTTATTCCCATAAGGAATAATGTAAAGTAGACTAGTCCTTTTAGACCCCCAAAAATACACTTACAAAAGCATTTACAAAAATACACTTACATAAAAGGGCGAGTTTGGAGCAGGATGAACACCGGGGGTCCACTGTATTTAGCAAAGTTTTTAGATCAATTTATAGGCAAAACTGGCACATGGCACCAGACAAGTAAATCAAGATTAAATTTTTTCAATTGATGCAATGTGTGCATTTCCCATCACTGTGGAAGATGTAACTACCAGTACAATGTTACTTTTTACACATAGTACAGTCAAACCCAGAATTTATGTGTTTTGTCATTTGAATGGTTCGGTTATAAAACATTTTTATTGAACTAGATTTAATGGACAGTTTTGATTATTCAAGCTCTTTTTTTGTGGCCATTGTCTTTTTCTTGATGTATGACCTAAAGTGAAAAAATCATAATGTTTAATTCAAAATATGCTCATTGTTTTTTATGAATACAGTGGACCCCCGAGTAACGAACAAAATTCATTCCAGAAGCCTGCTCAAGTGCCATTACCGAACAAATTTACTCCCTTAAGAAATAATGTCAAGTAGATTAGTCCATTTCAGACCCCCAAAAATACACTTACAAAAGCACTTACAATATTATACTTACATAATTGTACGATTTCCGGGGTGTTCGTTACTCGGGGGTCCACTGTACTGATATTAAGCAGATTAAAGAAATAGTTATGTAGCCCTCAATAAAGCTTGATTCAGAAATGTGTAATCTATTACACACAGTTTTAAGACCCGCATCACCCTTGAGAACCTAACCCAACACTAATAATAGGATCCCACTGTATTCTGTATTGTAAATAATATTTGTGGTCCATTACATTTCCTTAATTTTAACCCTATGACTGTTTTGGTCATATATGTCTTACGAGCCACTGTTTCGGATGTATATATACTCAAAAATTCTAGTGGCTTCAAATCAAGCGGGAGAAAGCTGGTAGGCCCACATATGAGAGAATGGGTCTGTGTGGTCAGTGTGCGCTGTATAAAAAAATCCTGCAGCACGCAGTGCATAATGGAAAAAAAAAACTCCGACCGTGTTTTTGGATTAAAACGCTGATTTTGAGGTGTATTTTCGTATAGTATTTATGGTTGTATTCTCTTTTTCGTGGTCTCATTTGATAGAACAGAAAACATACTACAGAAATATAGATGATTTTGATTAGTTTCATGATGAAAACGACCTTGAAATTGAGCTCAAAGTAGGGGAAATGTTCGATTTTTGCCAATGTTCAAGAGTAAACAAATCACGCCACGCGTCCAATACACATCAACTGGTGAGTCTAATATTCTTTCACAAATGCACTGATATTATTTATACCATTTTTACAATAATGCAATAGTCTGCATAACGGTAAATCTTCTATTTTTTGTGTGAATAAAAAATCAAAATAGAAAGCAAGAGTAATATAAGAGGGGCCTAAAGACGTGACTAATGAACAGATAACATCTTATTTTAGTGCCAGGAATGTCTGCATTGTTTATTCTGGACCCTATTTTGAAATTGCCAACTTTTTTATTTTGCATGAAATTGGCCAAATTGCCAATTTCTGACCACTTTATTGGGTAGTTGAAATCGGTAAATTGGTGGTTTCTTGTACTCAATCGATAGAACAAATGGAGTTCTAAAGAAATAGCTATGAGTTTGGTCGACTGGAACAATGGAATTGGCTGAAAATAGGGCTCAAAGTCGGCAAAATTGCCGATGCGTATATATCGCTGAGATCACTAAATTTGCGAGAGCGTAATTCCGTAAGTTTTCTATAAAATTTCATACTTTTGGTGTCATTACCATCGGGAAAACATTCTCTATCATTTCATAAGAAAAAATATTTTTTTTTTTTTTCGAAAATTTTGCGACAACAGGAGACATCTCAGGATTAGGGGTTGCGACAGTCAAAGGGTTAATTGTTGTCATATTGTGTACATGTAATGCAATAAATGTAATAGTTCTGATAAGTTACGAAGGAAGTATCAAGTAAACAGAATCATGTTCCACGCTTAATAGTTACAGTGTAGGGGTGTTTACTGCAATTTATATGGCAGACTTTAAAAAACAAAAACATTTTTAACACTAGCCACAAATTGTATTAAGGAATAAAGTACGTACTGTATTTCATTCTATTATTAAACAAATCATTTGATTAGAAATGTAAAACTAACGTAAAACCCATTTATTCCATTTCACATAGTGTTAGAATTAAGAATTACCTTCATTTATTAGTTTGCAAGATGTGACTGGTTTTACTCTTAATAGATTAGTCAACATCATGAAGACTTTTTTGCTGAATTGTCGCCATCAGCATCAAAGGATGAGGACTGATGAGAAGCGAGGATATTGCTCCCTAGGTGTAGAGGATGTGAGCTCTTCAGACTATAAACAGGACGAGCAAGGTTGGGGACCAGATCACGGTGAATAGTAAATATGTGGGTTTTCAAGTTTCCAATCCTGTTGGTGCGATGTGGGCAGTGTGGGCATTGGTAAGGCTTTTCACCAGTATGGGTGAGCACATGACGTTCGAGATCCTGGCGTCGATTACGTCCATGGAATCCTCGGCCACAAACACTGCATGCTAGTTGGTCCCCAGGGACACCCTGTGCCATAGATGAAAGGGTGTGGGCTGCAGATCCTGCTGAAACAGTCAACAACGCCGTCGCCAGTCCCACCTCAAACCTGCGCCCCTGCAACACGAAACATCCTTCCTCAGTTGCCGCTTCTTCAATTATTAGACATGTACTAATAACGCTAGATTAAACACTATGATACTGTCTTATTTCACAGACATTGTAACACAAATTAAAATTGTGAATACTGCACATTATATTTTACTTAAATCGTATGTAGTAGTTTTGTTTTGTCTCTCACTTACAATAAACATAGACACACATTACTCATCCATACAGCACACCGTGTGCAAGCTTTTAATTGTGAGGTTATAATAAAATAAAAAAAATACATTATTTCATATTATTACTCATTAATTTTTAAATGTTGTGATTGAATTCTTGTTAAATATTGTTTTCTTGAGTGGTTGATATTGTATATTTTGGAATATATTTCCCACTTACAAACACAGTTCCAAGTATAGCTGGAGTTCCTAGCAACTCTTGCCAGCTTAATTTAAATAATAGCCAAACTTTCCAGCTTGCAAGATGATTTTTCTTTATATATTTTTTCATCAGTCTAACATAAAATAACACTGATTCGTCAACATTAACATTTTGTGAGCAGCCTCCTCCTTCAAAATGACTTCAGTATTTTAAACCTCTTTGCTACCATACTGCATTATACAGTAAATGCATCTTTCTAAATCAGGGCTGTCTATCTAGCCATTGAAGGCTGCATGGAGCTTCAAGGTAATTTATTTATGGCCTGAGGTACAAGCAGGCCCCACTTTACAATGCTTTGCTTTACAGCATTGCAACAGTTTTCAATTATACCCATTCTTCATTTATTCAGACTTCCTACAATAAATATATTCACCACCCACTATAAGCTAAGGACAAAAATATTTTAAGGTAAGTACTGTGTGTACTGTATATGCATTTTTTAGGCCTAGCTCTGTTGCCCACTTAATATATGATAGTGTAAACATGCTATCAGCCTTTTATATGAATTTGAAAGTGAAAAAAGGCTATGTTTCACTGCAGTGATTTTCGCTTAACAGTGGCAGACCGGCCCTAACCTGCTATATAAGTGGGGCCTGCCCGTAACAACTTATGTTGCATGTTCACTCATGTCACCTGAGCTTCCCATGTGACCACATTCTCAGGTATAATACTTTATGCAAGAATCTTGGACAAAAAAACACAGAGACACCAGCAAGACAACTCTCCTGTATTTTGTATGAATTTTTTGCCAAAAGGACAATGCTCTGCCTTTTTCAGCCCTCCATATGTCATACTTCACCTCCAGTAGTTGAAGGAAAATTTTCCATAAGGACAGAGCTTACTGAAAGGATATTCACAAAGCAATTGCAAGAATGCAGCTATGTATAGTGCTTCTTTTGCAGTGCTGGAACCCAAAATTTTTAGAATTTTCCAAAAGGCAAGACAGAGTAAAAAAAAAAAATTACCAACAATATTAAGACAAACCTAAACTGGAAGACTACAACAGAACCTACAAAAAAGTGAGAATTAATGTATATTAATAACAACAAATAGACATTTAGAGAGGATTGAACACAATAGCATAACTATAATGGTATATAAATCTGGGATGGAAGGAGGAATAGAGGTCATTCCAGGAAGGGTTGGAGGGAGGAGGTAAAGGCAGTTTTGAGTTCTAAGGGCTTAAGCATCCAGCAGGCCTATGTGAGTGTATTAGTTTGGAGTAAATGGAGATGAATGGTTTCTATGGCATCACAGGTTGTTGGAGTGTGAGCAGGGTAACATTTGTGAAGGAATTTAGAGAAACTGGTTAGCTAGACTTAGAAGTATAGTACCTTCACTCTGAAGGAGAAATGGGGATGTTGCCATTTGAAGGAGCATTTAGCACACTTTAGCAAAGACAAATATTGAATGAGTGATGGTGAATGTGTTTCATTTTTTGGGTCATTCTACCTCGGTGGAAGGAGGCCAGTGTTAAAAAATGTAAAATACAGTACTTTTAATGTAAGCGGATCCAGGCTGTTTAAAAATAATACAACTTAAAATATTATTATAAATTTAATAAATACGTATTAAAGAGATTTAAGAAAAGATGTTGTTCAGCAGTACAAAATGAAACTTTAGCAGCAGACAGAATGCTTATAAAAGTGGCGACAGTTCAGGCTTCAAGTCTTCATGGCAGTTACATCATTTGTAGTAGCTTTTTAACTAATGAAATCAAGGAAGTCATTTAATGAAAGTCTAATAAAATAAAATGTCTGACTAAGGTGGCAAAAGCTATGGCAGATGACACAGCCTTCTTTAACAATCCACATTGTGTATTATTATTACTATTATTATTATTCTTATTATATTTAGACAGTGTCTAGCCCATAACTATCATTCAGTTCTACTCAGCAGAGGTGAAAGAGATGACAGGAAAAAAGAGGTGGTTTTCAGTGAAGAACCTCAGCTGAGAGGATGTGGGTCACAACTGATGTAATAAACTGGTGTTAGTTAAGAAGTCATAAATTAAGTTTGCAGTTAAAGAGGGTAGTAGAGAGAAGGATGGCAAAGCAATCATGTTAGTCCATTCAGTGTAGTGACTCTAAACTGCCTTCCTAAGATTCATTCAAAACAATGTGATTTACAGGCAAACACTGTTTTTGAGCACAGAAAAGGGCATGGACTTCTACTTTTTGTCTCAAGCAATATCCCAAACTGAGATAGTGACTTAAAGATATGCTCAATGTTTGGAAGGACTATACTCATATGAAATTTGTGAAGTCTCATTAACTTTCTTCCCTAACAGATAACTGAGACTTACTAACAAGTTAAATGTGGATACTGCATAACCAGATGTAATCCCAATTAATGTGCATGAACATAGTTGGTATACATAGAGAAGTGTCAGAAATAAAGATGCAACATGTTGCAACTTTTTTTATTTCATTTATGGCCCTACAATCTTTGATTTATATAAAAAAAATAGATTATTGCCCCAAGGCAGATGCTTTATAAGTAATGTGACTTCCACTATTCCCCATGAATTTATAAACTGGACAGCCATACTCTAAATCACAAAGTGAATGTCACATAATTTGTGATACAGCCTCTCCTCACTTAGTGACATACTCGTTTACCGACAACTCGGACTTACGACGGACTCTTTGACCAGTATGCATACCTAAATAATGTATATTAGAGCTGATTCCCTCTATTCTGTTTATTACAATATACAGTACACTACTGTATAAACATTTAAAAATATACCAGAAATATTATAAATGGTGCAAAGGTGACATTAAAACAATATCAAAGATGGTTGACACAAACCCACTACCATTATAGTATGCTCCTCACTTAATGACGAATTCATTTACTGATGAGGGCTTAGGAATGAAACTCCGTCGTTAAGTGAGGAGAGGCTGTATTTATTTTTTCATAAATGATATTAAGTCTACGTATCTACATAGCCAGCTTTCTTTCAGGGACAATCTTTTTTGAATGTGCAGTCTTGTACTAAATCTTCACTTGACAATGCAAAATATGCCATACAGGTACACAGCAGTTGCCACTTGCTTGCAGTGAGTAACAAGAATGTGATGCTAAAATAAGGGCTTCCTAAGAGCTTGTATTAACCCTTTCGGGGTCGGTGCCATACTAGTACGTTTTACGAGCAGGGGTTGGTGCCGTACTAGTACATGTAAATTCTAACAGCTTCAAATTAAGCAGGAAACGGCTGGTAGGCCTACATATGAAAGAATGGGTCTATGTGGTCAGTGTGCGCAGTATAAAAAAAAATCCTGCACCACACACTGCATAATGAGAAAAAAAAAACTCTGACCGTTTTTTTTTTTTTAAACAGCGACTTTGCAGTCTATTTTCGTATGGTATTTATTGATGTATTCTCGTTTTCTTGGTCTCATGTGATAGAATGGAAGATATATTACAGAAATAGAGATGATTTTGATTGGTTTGACAATGACAAGTACCTTGAAATTGACCTCAAAGTAGCGAAAATGTTTGATTTTCGCCGATGTTCAAGAGTAAACAAATCACACCATGCATCCAATACACATCAACTGGCGAGTCTAATATTCTTGCACAAGTGCGCTGATATTATTTATACCATTTTTACAATGATGCAGTTGTATACATAACAGTAAATCTTCTATTTTTTGTGAGAATAAAAATTCAAAATGGAAAGCAAAAGTAATGTAAGAGGGGCCTGTAGACGTGACTAATGAACAGAGAAGATGTTATTTTAGTGCCAGGAATGTCTGCCTTGTTTATTCTGGACCCTATTTTGAAATTGGCATCGTTTGAAATTTGTGTGAAATTGGCCAAATTGTCATTTTCTGACTACTATTTTGGGTAGTTGAAATTGGTAAATAGGCAGTTTCTTGTACTCAATCGATAGAAGAAATGGAGTTCTAGCGAAATAGCTATGATTTTAGTGGACTGGAACATTGGAATTGGCCAAAAATAGGGCTCAAAGTGGGTGAAATCGCCGATGCGTAAACATGTTCAAGACTGATAACTTCGCAAGAGCATAATTCCATACGTTTTCATTCAAATTTCAAACTTTTGGTGTCGTTATGATCGGAAAAAGATTCTCTATCATTTCATAAGATTTTGTTTTTTTTCCAAAAAATTTTCGACCCTAAGAACGTGTTTCCGAGAAGGCCTGTCGACCCCCAAAGGGTTAAAAATACAAGGAGAAAAATGACTAATAGGAAAGAATATTGTGAAGCAGCAACCTGCCAGCTGCTGTTGTTTTGCTGAGTGCAGCTCTTCTCTTAATTTTGCAAAAAAAAAAAAAAAAAAAAAATTAATGGAAATGCAACTGCCCCTTAACTTGATAATAGTAGTTTTCCCATACGCTACAATGGCCAAACAGATAACAATGTCTGCCATAAACTTTGTAACCTAAATTATGTTGCTTCTTTCATTATTCAAGTTAAAAAGAAATAACAATTATAGTCTATCCTCTAAAGTAGTAATTAAAAAACACATTAGAATTTATTCTTTTATTTATTTTCTTCTCACCACAAGATCTTGAGACCATAAAAAAAAGCTAAACTCAATGAAACTCACTTTAAAGAAATAAAATCTAGAGAGCATAATAATCATGAAAACCATAAATACATATGGTACTGTAAATAATCATAAACATAAAAATTCCCAATTTTGGTGTTACCTTTAAATACATTCATAAGTTCACTTTAATTTTCCTCTTGTATACAGAATCAAACACTTCAGGGTACTGTAGATATCTTCATACAAGCCTCAGACGCTATCAACGTTATCTATTTCTTCTTGCTTCCAACAACTGTGGAAGCATTTCAGACATGAAAACTTACATAGATTTGTGGTCCCAGTAACTCAACCAGCCCCCATTTATTTAGAAGTTACAAACTTGCTAAAGTGAAAGTTCTTAATAGTGATAACAGTGATGCACTCTACCAGTAATCATCTGGATAATAGTGATACACTTTACCAATAATCATCTGGATAACAGTGATACACTCTACCAGTAATCATCTGGATAATAGTGATACATTCTACCAGTAATCATCTGGATAATAGTGATACACTCTACCAGTAATCATCTGGATAATAGTGATACATTCTACTGGTAATCATCTGGATAACAGTGATACACTCTACCAGTAATCATCTGGATAATAGTGATACATTCTACCAGTAATCATCTGGATAATAGTGATACACTCTACCAGTAATCATCTGGATAATAGTGATACATTCTACTGGTAATCATATGGATAACAGTGGTACATTCTACCAGTAATCATCTAGATAATAGTGATACATTCTACTGGTAATCATCTGGATAACAGTGATACACTCTACCAGTAATCATCTGGATAACAGTGATACACTCTACCAATAATCATCTGGATAATAGTGATACACTCTACCAGTAATCATCTGGATAATAGTGATACACTCTACCAATAATCATCTGGATAATAGTGATACACTCTACCAGTAATCATCTGGATAATAGTGATACACTCTACCAGTAATCATCTGGATAATAGTGATACACTCTACCAGTAATCATCTGGATAATAGTGATACACTCTAGCAGTAATCATCTGGATAATAGTAATACAATCTACCAGTAATCAATATCTAATTAAAAGAAAAAATACCATTTGGCCATAAACTTTCCAGTCTATTTGGAAAATTACACTGTACAGCACATGAATTTTTTGGGATGTAATAGTAACTAAATGTTACTTCACCAAATAAATAAACTTGTTTTGATATTATTCTACAACCTCAGTCACACTTGGGCTGCAGATTGCACTGTAATTACATTGTGCTAATAAATAAAACATTCAGTATAAAATTATTTCATTATATTAACACCTGATCATTCTCAGGACTCACTGCTAACTTTGCTATGGTATTTCTGGCTCTGACCTTCAATATATTATTTATCTTTAAGACCATAAAATAAAAAATTGTACAATACACAAATAACCTTCCCATAGGAGAAAATTATGATGACGTTTTGGTGTGACTTGGAGAATTAACTAGTCACACACTAGTTAATGGTCCAATTTGGACTGAAACATTGTCATAAGTTTTCTTCTCTTATATTCAAGTTAAATATTAGTGTATTGTTCCAGTCACAGTATTGTGCCTTTTTGTTCTTTAAAAAATTGCACAGTATTTTGAAAGGCTTACAAGTGAGATGAAGTGCAAATTAAACTTCCAGTTGAATGAGTGATACCATAGCCCAGGTGTTAGGGATGAACGCTCACTTTTAATCGCAATATACATTACTTTGCAAATATACTGTATTCATGAACAAACGGAAATCTAGTGCACAAATCAAACCTCGGTTCCTTGTACACTGCAACAAAATTAATTTAAGCTACAATCAAATAAAAGACATGTTTGTTTACAATGGAAAACAATGGATGAAAGAGCTCTCATATCTCCTCATGTATTTTTGATTACTCATCTCTGGCTACGAGAGAAGAGCCAAGCTCATTAATCCCATTTTCAGTATTTAGAATATCATAAGGTTCTTAAACTTTCCAGTGATTGTATCACTGGCTACTGCCACTCTCAGTAGCAGCATTGTGTATTGTACTGTAGTTATTGAGCAATGTTAATACTTATGAAGCTGTGCAATAACAAACCCTTTAATTCCTTTAATTCCAAATAACATTATTCCACTCGGTTGGAAACACTGTAATAGTGACAGACTGAGAGATATATCCCAATTACATCTCACCTTTTAAAAACAGGTGTAAAGCATTTAAGATCAAGACACTGCATATCATTGATGGTAGGTTATGCATTTCTTCAGAATGAAGTGTTACTAGTGAAAGACGTCAAGTGGCAAATTAAATATTAATTCATCAGGGTGAGACAAACAGCTCTAAACATTATAACATGCAAAAGTTAGACCTGTAACACGAGTTTTTTTTCACCCTTATTCTCATTTGGTTTTACACGTAGAAACATTTATTAAATAGCTCCTTCATTTGTTACCGGGTACATGCAAAGTCACTTGTAATAGTGTATGTGATAAATTACAACAGTATAAGGTGCTTGTCAGTTAATCAGGCCCAAGAACACTTAGGTACTCTAAACGAAAATTAAGACAAAGGCAGGAGAATCCGAGATTAGCTTATACAGTGGACCCCCGAGTTTCGTAAACCCCGGAAATCGTACATTTATGTAAGTATAATATTGTAAGTGCTTGTGGAAAAGTATTTTTGGGGGTCTGAAATAGACTAACCTACGTGACATTTTTCCTTAAGGGAGTAAATTCGTTCGGTAATGGCACTTGAGCAGACTTCAGGAGTGAAGTTTTTACGAAACTCGGGGGTCCACTGTATACTGTGCTTCACTGCTCATAGTGTTATTGATGTTAACTTTAGTTCTGGATTTCTGATGCATCACCCTCATGTGGGATGGCTTCAAAATCTGCGGGAACCTCTTCCCCAGGATGGATCTTACGAATGTGTTGTTTGAGCTTGTCCTTGATACTGGCAGCATGTGGACAGTAAGGGCAGCGGAATGGCTTGACAGCCAGGTGAGTGGCTAAATGCCTCTTCAGGTGCCAGTGGCGGGCGAAGCAGCGGCCACATGCTGGACACTGGAAAGACATACCACTTGCCACTTCCTCCGTCATCACTGTCCCCTGCAACACAGAGAACAGGTCGGATCGTCACTAGCTTGTTTCAAGCACTGCAGCCTCGTTCAATATTCTCCAGCCTTCACTTGTGGTTGCTCTGCCAATAAAACGTGTCATATTTTGGCCAACCAAGAAATAAATGTTAATCAACAGTGTTTATGTTCATGTATGAAAATAACCATTCATATCTTCTCTAATGTAGTCAAAGCACAATATATCCACACACTAATAATCACAAATTAGTATTGGATGTGCTCACAGACTTGTTTTACCTTGTCAAACACTTATCCCAATACGGGCAGTAACAACAAATGTACACAACGGCCATAATGTTCAACATATTAAAGGGTTCACATGCTCTTACTCTTCCAAATATTTGTTACCAATGATATGCAAAATGACTGATGTATCCATATTCATGGAGGTTTGAGGGATTGACTGTTATATATCACTTCTCTAAAAAGAAACCTTACTGGTGTTTTTGCTTACCTAAATTCAATTTCAATGCTATTTCTAATTCAGAATGATAATATGAAACAACATAACATTCAATTGAGAATAAAGCAGGAATATTATAAGGGTTTACGGCTTCAACTCCTGCTCAAATCTGTGTCCATACTAGTGCTATGAACATCTGTAAGATATTGTTCGTTGAGTTGACTGGTATCTTCCTCATATATATCAGTATCAATGTTTGAAGAATGTGATTAACACCGGAACACTAACAACTGCTATAAAGTGAGGAAGAATAAGTGACAAAAAACTACTAGAAGGTGCTTATTGCAGCATAGACAAAAATGGAGTTGGTTACAAGAGAAGGTAGTAAATGCAACAACCAGTGGAGAATTAATAACATTATATGATATTACAGATTATATACTGAAGACAAGACTAACTTTCTTCTTATTTTTAGTAATTTATACAGGAGAAGGTGGTCATTGCATGATCCCAGCATCTCAGCATCCCAAGTGTTTCTTCTTTTTTGGGTTACCCTGCCTCGGTGGGAGAAGGCTGGTTTGTTGAAAAAAGAAAAAAAATGGAGTAACTTTTACTTATTTCATACAAGCCTGGCTCCTTCTCCTTGCCAAATAAATCACTCAATACTTGTTGTCATAACAAATCAAGATGTATTTTGGCCATTGCATGATCCAAGAAGTCTCCTCCATATCACATAACCAAAACCGACAGTACCTAAACACATGTATGAGGCTCAGTAGCTGTACTTCAAAATGCCCAAGAGGCAGAGGGACTGTTGCCTAACTTCCACAAAATGACCTATAAGGCCCAGAAGCTTTAGCTTAATACACTCAAGAAGTCTACTGCCTATAGCTTAGTACCATCAAAAGGCCCAGGAGTTATAGATCAACACCTCAAGAGGACAGGAACTGAAACTAATGCACCGTGAAAATATGAGATCATTACTCTCCGAAACTAGGTTATAATTCTATACAGACTTACTACTGTTCACTTCAAATCTTCAAAACATTATACTGTAATGCTGATGCTGACATAAACTTCCTAGAAAACTAACAGGACACAAAGGCATCACTCTTGAAATGAGTACTTCTTTGATATTCATCGTGTTCGCCTGAACTTCTATAGAAACTTGATGTAAATTTAAGAGCCAAAAATGTGGAAAAACTTAGCAGATGAATTTAATTTTGTTAACTTAATGAATTAAAAAAGCTTAAAAATACTGCTTGCTTAATATGTTTCTCTGAAACAATTTTTAATGTAATTCTTTAAGTGCTCCTTAAATATTTAAGATACATTGAGTAGGTGGAGTCATCTGTTCTCTCTAGACTGGAATACTATAGCAGTACACTAACAACCCATTTTATGGCAGGCAAAACTGCAGATCTGGACTAATTACAAAGAATCTTCACTGCCTGTATTAATTCAGTCAAACACCCAAATTATGAGGAATGCTTGAAGCCTCTTGAACTGTATCCTTGGAACGTAGATGAAAAAATAAATCATAATTTTCTCCTAGGAAAATCCAGAGGGACTGATCCCACAACTGCACACCAAAATCACAATGAAAGCAAGAGGCTTAGAAGATGATGCAAAACACCCCCAACGAAAAGCAGGGGTGCAATGAATACACTGCACGATAACCTAATAAGTGTCAAGAAATACGATGACTTTTCAACACCTTCCCTTCATGCATAAGATGAATTACCAAAAGATCCCTTAGCTGTTTTCATGAGGGAATTTGATAAGTTCTTTAAGTAAATTTATAATCAGCTGGTCTGTGTTGCCACCATTCTAGAGTGCAGCTAGCACCAATAGTTAGTTGATCAGGTCATCAACCAGGAGGCCTGGTTCAGGATTAGGGCAGTGACCCTGAAAATCACTTTCAGGTAAGATGGATGATGAAATTTAATGTGAATAAGTGACATTAACCCTTTCGGGGTTTTGGTCGTACTAGTACGTCTTACGCACTGGGGTTATTGACGTACTAGTACGTCTTACGCACTGGGGTTATTGACGTACTAGTACGCCTAAATTCTAGCGCCCTCAAATCAAGCAGAAACAGGCTGTTAGGCCTAGATGTGATAGAATGGGTCTGTGCAGTCAGTGTGCGCAGTATAAAAAAATTCCTGCACCACACAGTGCATAATGAGGAAAAAAAAAACTGACCGTGTTTTTGGTTTAAAACAGCGACTTTGCAGTCTATTTTCGTATGGTATTTATTGTTGTATTCTAGTTTTCTTGTTCTCATTTGATATAATGGAAGATATATTACAGAAAAAGAGATGATTTTGATTGGTTTGACAATAACAAGTACCTTGAAATTGAGCTCAAAGTAGCGAAAATGTTCGATTTTTGACGATGTTCAAGAGTAAACAAATCACACCATGCGTCCAATACACATCAACTGGCGAGTCTAATATTCATGCACAAGTGCTCTGATATTATTTATACCATTTTTACAATGATGCAGTTGTATACATAACAATAAATCTTCTATTTTTTTGTGAGAATAAAAATTCAAAATGGAAAGCAAAAGTAATGTAAGAGGGGCCTGGAGACGTGACTAATGAACAGAGAAGATGTTATTTTAGTGCCAGGAATGTCTGTCTTGTTTATTATGGATCCTATTTTGAAATTGGCATCGTTTGAAATTTGTGTGAAATTGGCCAAATTGCCATTTTCTGACCACTATTTTGGGTAGTTGAAATTGGTAAATAGGCAGTTTCTTGTACTCAATCGATAGAAGAAATGGAGTTCTAGCGAAATAGCTATAATTTTAGTAGACTGAAACATTGGAATGTGCCGAAAATAGGGCTCAAAGTGGGCGAAATCGCGGATGCGTAAGTGTCATGGCTACCGCTAACTTCGCGAAAGCATAATTCCGTTAGTTTTCGAACAAATTTCATAATTTTTGTGGCGTTATGATCGGAAAAAGATTCTCTATCATTCCATAAGAAAAAATATTTTTTTTTTTTTTTAAATTCGTGGACCCTGAGAACGAGTTTCAGAGACCCCCCTTGGACCCCCAAAGGGTTAAATGGAACTGGAAAAATGCATGAACAGGCAGCATTTGGAATATGGGCTACATGACAAAACATTGAAAGAAAAGAACATAAAAAGTGACCAGAGAATGCTTACAAAAGAGACTCTCCCAAAATTATGAATGAGTTACTTCACTGAAGTTTGTTTGTAACTTACTGTATATATGTACTTGAATATTTACAGTAGATGTTCAAAACTCTGAACCTATAAATAATTTGAAGTGAGTAACAATAATAGAAAGGATGGTTATGCTCAATGTAGGTCAAGAAAAGCACCTGACTTAGGTCAGATGTCTTGCCACTGTATATACAGTGAACCCTCTTATTAATGGATTAATAAGGAGAAGGACATGTCTGATATTGCCGACTGTCCAAAACTTCTGACTTACAAATAAATTTTTAACAATCGTCTGGTTGTCTTCCGAACTTGTGAACTTGGTCTGCTAGTTCAGAAGACAACCAAACATTATGAATATGGGTATTTTAACCTGTAATACAGGTACTGTACTGAATAGTAATTTTATAGCACTGTACATCATACAGTAATTTTACTTACCTCTTTGTGGTGGAGAGTTGGTGTAAACAGCATGATTAATAGTGGTGACTCTTAATTTTTTTTTTCCGAGTCAAAGGAACTCTGAAGATGAACTAGCCTCTATACTAAACTTAAGAACATACTCTGTAAGTTTGTTCTATGGATATCAGGCACTTTCTTAACACCATATTCCTTATACAGTGGACCCTCGGTTTTCGTTAAAAAAAATTTCCAGAATGCTGTTTGAGTGCCGTTACCGAACGAATTTGTTCCCATAAGGACAAATATAAATTAGATTAGTCATTTCAGACCCCCAAAAATACACTTACAAAAGCACTTACGAAAATACACTTACGTAATTGTTCGAGTTTGGAGGTGAACGAAAACCGAGGGTCCACTGTACATGTATACTTGTTATTGAGATGTCAGACTTGTTAACCTGTTAACTTGTTAACTTACCTCAGCTCATTTCAAAATCCAGCCATATCTAAGGTATACTCCCACCCCCCAGGATGCAACCCACAACTGTCAACTAACACCCAAGTACCTACTTATTCTTAGGCGAACAGGGGCAGCAAATGTAACGAAATGTGCCTACTGTTTCCACTCATACCAGGGAACGAACCACAAACACTCAATATCTTTATTGGTTCAAGTTTTTGTTTAACACTGAGACAACACACTTCCTCTTGGCACCACCACTTTCTTTAGAAATCTTTGTTAACACTTTCACCGTCACAATGCCTCAAATGAGTGCCGACTATATTGGAAATTTTTTAAAGAAATAATAATTTTTTCTTCTGAAATGGTAGAGAATCTTTATGCGAAGGCAACAACACCAGAAATCTGAAATCAGATGGAAAACTTATGGAATTATGCAGGCACAAAGTTGACAGTCTGGGCATAATTAGTGCATTGGTAATTTTGCCCACTTTGAGTCCTATTTTAAGCCAAATTCTTAGCTACTTTGCTAATATGCCTTTAGTTCCATCAATTGAGCATAAGAAACCTCCCATTCAACTAAAAGAACTATACTATAAAATGTACACAATTTGGTAATTTAGCCAATTTTACATAAACTTTGAAAAATTCCAATTTGAAAACAGAATCCAAAATAAACACTGTATGTATTCCAGTAACTTTTTTGATCCAATTCTCCAGTTCAGCATATGATTTCCTCTTATTTTTAATTTCCTGTGATAAAAACAATCCCAACTTTTTTTTGCATGGGATCGAAGACTTTAATTTATTTTGTTTATATTTTACCATTTCCTGATTGTGTTCTGATATTCCATGTGCATGTATGTATGTAGTGTATATGTATGCATATGTGTGTGTATGTGTGTGTGTGTGTGTGTGTGTGTGTGTGTGTGTGTGTGTGTGTGTGTGTGTGTGTGCACTTATGAATGTACAGTGGTACCCCGGTTTACGATATTTTTTCGTTCCAGAATGTTGTTCAAGTGCCATTACCAAACGAATTTATCCCCATAAGGAATAATGTAAAACAGACTAGTCCTTTTAGACCACCAAAAATACACTTACAAAAGCATTTAAAAAATAAACTTACATAAAAGGGCGAGTTTGGAGACCATCGTAAACCGGGGTACCACTGTATATACAGTGGACCCCCGAGTAACGAACTCCCCGGAAATCGTACAATTATGTATGTATAATATTGTAAGTGCTTGTGGAAGTGTATTTTTGGGGGTCTGAAATAGACTAACCTACGTGACATTATTCCTTAAGGGAGTAAATTCGTTCGATAATGGCACTTGAGCAGGCTTCTGGGATGAAGTTTTTACGTTACTCGGGGGTCTACTGTAGTATGTAAATCTTTTTTCTTCTTTCTTTCACTAAACCAGCCATCTCCCACTAAGGTAGGGTGACCCAAAAAAGAAGAAACACTTTTATCATCACTTACTCCATTGCTGTCTTGGCAGAGGAGCACCAATAGTACAGTTAAAAAACTGAAAATATCCCCACCCCTCCTTCAAAGTGTAGGTACTGTAATCTCACCTCCAGGACTCAAGTCCAGCTAACCAGTTTCCCTAAATCCCTTCATAAATGTTACCTTGTTCATATTCCAACAGCACATCAAGTCATAAAAACCAGTTGCCTCCATTCACTCCTATCTAACATGCTCACACACGTTTCCTGGATGCCTAAGAATCTCACACACAAAACCTCCTTTACTCCCTTCCTTCAACCATTCCTAGGACTACCCCCTACCTGCCCTCCCTCCACTACAGATTTATACTCTCTCCAAGTCATCCCATTTTGTTACACATCCCCTCTCTCTCTCTTTATATATTTATTATATACATATATAAGGAGAGGAATAAATGAATTAAAATTGGGTGTGTAGGAGAGAACTATATATCTAAAGAAGGAGTATCAATCATATTAAATTATCAACTATAGAAAGGGAGGAGGCAGTATAAGTGTTTAAATTCAAGAATTATGTGAATCAGAGAAAAAGTGGGAAATACGAAATGGGTAATAAGATAAGATTTTGTTTGGATTTTTAACTCGCAGGGTTACCCACACCGGATAATCCTATTTAATAAAGTCTGTACGTCATCAGAAACCGTCTTAATTGCATTGGGGTCCTTTTAATCTTGTCCCCTAGAATGCAACCCACAACAGGTGACTAACACTCAGGTACCTCTTACTGCTAGGTGAACAGGGTCAGCAGGTGTAAGGATACATGCCCAATGTTTCCACCAGTACCTGTGATCGAACCACTTAGCGGGTTATCAGCTAAGTGGATTATCAGTCAAGCCAGAGAGAGATTTTGAGAGGTGTCAAGTGAATGTTTAGAGTTGGAACCGAGAGATAAATGTTGTGGGTGACTTAAATACTAAAGTAGGCAAGATTGTAGTAGAGGGCACAGCAGGTAAGTTTGGAGTGCCAGGGGTAAATGATAATGGGGGGCTGCTAATTGAATCATGTACAGAATAAGATTTGGTTACAGGTCATACTTATTTTAAGAAAAAGAAGACAAATAAGTTCACGATATATGATATAGGGTGCAATAACTGAGGTGTGCAAAATTATATATTAGTGGATAAAAGTTTCATGTGTAGACTACTGGATGGGCATATTTTTAAAGGGGAAACTGGCATATCAATTCATAGTTTTGTGGTAGCTACTGCAAGAATAAAATGCAAATGAAGGAGAATAACGGTGGTACGTAAGAGAGAAGTTAAAGGGAATAAGCTAAAGAACAGGACAGTTAGTGGGAGATATAAGCGACTGTTAGTACAATGGTCGAGGAGAGAAAGTGTAAGTAATGAGGAGGATAAAGAGATATGGGGTAGATTTAAGAATGCAGTGCTAGAGTGTGCAGCAGAAGTTTGTAGTTACAGGAGGGTGGATGCTGGTGGGAAGAGAAATGATTGGTGGAATGATGATATAAACAGGGTGGTAAGGGAGAAAAATTAGCATATAAGTTTTTACAATGGAAAAAATTATCATAGAAGGCAGAGAGGAAATAAAAAATGTGAGGTAAAACAAGTGGTGAGTCCAAAAGAAGAGCCAATGAAAGAATGGGTGAGTTTTCATCAGCAAATTTTACTGAGACCAAGAAACCATTGTGAGGAGATTAATAAACTGAAAAAAACCTGGGGAACAAATACATTTTCCAGTTAAAAATGAAAGAGATATAAGTTAGATGGGGAGGGGCAGATACTGGAAAGATTGAGAGATTATTTTGAAAAGTTGTTAAATGTTGACAATGAAAAGTAGGTGAGAATTTCATAACTTGGGCAAAGAGGAATAATATCTGTTAGGTGAAGGGAAATGCCAGAAATGAATGTGGGGAAGTGCATGAAGCAATGGGTATAATATAAGAGGGAGGAGATAAAACACATAGGATTTATGGGATAAAAATATATTTTAAAAGTAGATGAGGTTATTGGTTTGGAATGTTTGGTGCATGAGTTAAATATATGCATGAGAAGAAAGGTACCTATGGCTTGGCAGAAAGCATGCATAGTTCCTTTATATACGGGAAAAGAGGACAACAGAGAGTAAAAAATTATTGGGAAATAAACCTGTTGAGTATACAGGAAAAAAGTGTATGGTAGAATTATTATTGAAAGAGTTAGGTATAAGACAAATAATAATAATAATAATATAATCAAATGAAGAGCTAAACCTGAAAGGATCGTACAGTGTTGCAAAGGGTAAGGAAAAAAAAGTATTGCAGAGAAACGGAAAATTTAGGGAGGGTAGGGTCAAGTGTTTATACTGTAGCATATAAGTGGACAATATTTAAATAAGGGTAAGTAACTGTTTGTCACATTTATAGATTTAGAAAAGTATGATAGGGTGGATCAGGAAGGAAGATGGCAAATGTTGCCATATTATTAAAAGCAGTGAGAAGTTTTATGAGGAGAGTGAGGCTCAGGTTAGGATATAGAAGAGGGAAAAGTGTTGTTTGTGATGCCTGTGCACTTCTCATAAAACAGTTGTTGAATGAATTATGATGAATGTTTCCATTTTTGGGCCACCCTACCCATGCCCGCAATGCACAGCATATTAGGGGCTTTTGGCATGTACATCTCATTAATAACTTTATTTCTTGTCTACCATGTATCATTGTACCATGTCTCAATAAAGTATTATTATTATTATTATTAAGAGGTCGATGTTGAAAAAAAAAATCAATATGGATAACAGATGCTTGGCCGAGTTTGGACACCAACCTTAACAGGACACATGAACATAACACAAGGCACAGATCACTCTTCGATGTTCCCCGCGTCCACCTCACACTATGCAAAAACGCAATGCACATTAAAGGCCCAAAAATTTGGAATTTATTACCTATGATTACCAAAGATCACTCTTTGATGTTCCCCGCGTCCACCTCACACTATGCAAAAACGCAATGCACATTAAAGGACCAAAAATTTGGAATTTATTACCTATGATTACCAAAGAAACCCGATCTGTACATCAATTCAAAACTCTGCTAAAAAACCACCTACTTGCTCAAAACTAAATACAGTGGACCCTTGGTTAGCGGCCGTTCCTGTTAGCGGCCGGTTTTACGGCTCCCGGTTAGCGGCCGTTATTCCGGTTAGTAGCCGTATTGGACGCGTCAACCGCCGGCTGGGGACGCTTGCGCTTCAGTTTGTTTGTGTCTCTTGGTACGTAAGGAAGCTTCTGCTCATTCATACAAACATTTCGCTTGTTTTCCATTGTTTTTTGCCAGTGCAACTGCGAAATAAGTAACCATGGCTCCCAAGAAAGTTCCTAGTAAAGTTCCTGTGGCAAAGAGAGTGAGAAATACCATGGAATTTAAGAGAGAAGTGATTGAGAAATATGAGAGTGGTATGCGGGTGCTGGAACTTACCAGGATGTTTGGGAAAAACAAATCAACAATTACAACCATCCTGTCAAAGAAAGAACAGATCAAGGAGGCTGATGTTGCCAAAGGAGTAAATGTGCTTACGAAACAAAGGTCACCAATAATGGAACAAATGGAAAAGTTATTATTATTGTGGATTAAAGAAAAACAAATGGTGGGAGACAGTGTAGTGGAGTCTGTTATTTGTGAGAAGGCAAGGCGTTTGCATGAAGATCTTGTGAAGAAAACTCCTGGAACAAGTGCTGCTGGTAGTGAATTTAGGGCCAGCAAAGGCTGGTTTGAGAGATTTAAGAAGCGTAGTGGCATACACAGTGTTGTAAGGCATGGTGAGGCTGCAAGTTCAGACAAACATTTTGCTGAAAAGTTTGTGCAGGAATTTCAGGACTACATAAAGAGTAAAAATCTGAAACCCCAACAAGTGTTTAACTGTGACGAAACAGGCCTGTTTTGGAAGAAAATGCCCAACAGGACCTACATCACGCAGGAGGAAAAGACACTGCGTGGACACAAGCCTATGAAAGACAGGCTAACTCTCATGTTGTGTAGCAATGCAAGTGGGATTTCAAAGTGAAGCCTTTACTCGTGTATCACTCTGAAAATCCCAGAGTGTTCAAGAAACACAATGTTCACAAGAAAAGATTGTGTGTGATGTGGAAATCAAGTCAAAATGCATGGGTCACAAGGTCAATTTTCAAAGATTGGGTTGATGATGTGTTTGGCCCAAGTGTGAAAAAATACCTTCAGGATAGCAATTTGGGACTCAAGTGCCTCCTGGTACTGGACAATGCTCCTGCACATCCTCCAGACTTGGAAGACCAAATGTCTAGGGACTTCAAATTTATAAAAGTGAAGTTCTTGCCTCCTAACACCACTCCTCTTCTCCAGCCCATGGACCAGCAGGTCATTTCTAACTTCAAGAAACTGTACACCAAAGCAGTGTTTCAGAAGTGCTTTGAAATGACCTCAGACACTGAATTGACCCTTAGAGAGTTCTGGAAGAATCACTTCAATATCTACAACTGCATAGGCCTTATAGGTAAGGTTTGGGAGGGAGTGACTACCAGGACTTTGAACTCTGCTTGGAGACCACTGTGGCCAGATTGTGTCCAACAGAGGGATTTTGAAGGATTTGCAGCTGACGACCCTGTGCCTGTTGTGGAAGATATTGTGACATTGGGGAACAGCCTAGGGTTGGAGGTGAGTGGTGAGGATGTGGAAGAGTTGGTGGAGGACCACAGGGTAGAGCTAACAACTGAAGAGCTGCAAGAGCTTCATCTGGAACAGCAACAGACCACAGCTCAGGAACTTGCTTCACAGGAGGAGGAAGAGAGAGAGGAGGTGCCTTCTTCAGTGATTAAGGAAATGTGTGGAATGTGGAATAGGTTACAAAGTTTTGTTGAAAAACACCATCCTGACCAAGCTGAAACAAGCCATATCTGCAACATGTTTAGTGACAAAACCTTGTCCCACTTCAGGGAAATGTTAAAAAGGTGCCAGAAACAGAGCACTCTGGACACTTATTTTTCTAGACAAAGTTCTAGTGACTCTCAAGCTGGTCCTAGTGGCATTAAAAGAAAAAGAAGGGAAGTAACCCCAGAGAGGGACTTGTTACCTGAAGTCCTTTTGGAGGGGGATTCCCCTTCCAAAAACTAACTCCTCTCTATTTCCTCCTCCCTATCTTCCAGAAGCCAGCATTAGTCTTCAATAAAGGTATGTAATACTAATTTAATTGTTAAAGAATTTTTTTTGTGTGAATATTTTTGTCTGGAACGGATTAATTGTATTTACATTAATTCTTATGGGGAATATTAATTTGGTTAAAGGCCATTTCGGTTAAAGGCCTAGCTCCTGGAACGGATTACGGCCGCTAACCGAGGGTCCACTGTACCCACTACTTTACATTACCTACAAAGTTATTAAATGGCTTTACACTGCCTCAAAATAACATTATTCACTGTATTACTCCCCAAGCCTCAAAACCCCTTACATAATTGCTCAAAGAAAAATAAATTATCAAACATAATCTAGTACAAATGTTGAAACTTATACCTCATAATGTATAAACCTGTTATATCTCATAATGTATAAACCTGTTATAATTATTACATACAACCTAATATAAAGAAATCAATTCTCATGTACCCTTGTGCTCCTTGCAACTCATCTAATGACCATATAAACTGTTATTGCAACACAAATTATTGATTTAATTTTTTTATTCTGATTTAATAATTTTATTATGTAGACATATAAAACTGTAAATGATCCACATTATAAAACGATTATGTTTCAAAAATGTCATGTTCAAATTTCATAGCTTAAATACTCAACTATACTTATATTGTAAACTGTGTACTATAATTCTTACCCTTTAGTTTTAAGTTAATTTTTAAGTCTGCCCACAATGCTCTGCATATTAGGGGCTTTTGGCATGTACACCTCTTGTAATCTCATAAACCAATTTTAAATCTTTGTGTCATGTCCCAATAAACTATTACTACTATTACTACTATAGTATACATGTATAATGTATACAATACTAAATAGATTTTTTAATATAGTTTTATCTGGAAATTGTCCAAAAAAAGTAGTCTGATTTTTTTATTAGGCTAGGTTAACCTAGGTTTTGTTAAATTAGGTTAGGTATTGTTAGGAAACCTAACCCAACCCAATTGAACCTAATGGAACCACCCCAAACCCAACCTAACATCACCTAACATAAACATAACCTATTACCTAACAAATTAAAAAAAAATCAGCAATAGTGCTCATATCTGCTGCAATGATATTGCTAAGAAATGAACAATTGTGCGGTGCCTGTTGCTTTTACTGGAATGCTGGGGGCTGAATCCTTGCCACTGACTAAATATGGCACACATTTTACCACATACAGTGGTACCTCGAGTTACGATATTTTTTCGTTCGAGAATGCTGTTCAAGTGCCATTACCAAACGAATTTATCCCCATAAGGAATAATGTAAAATAGACTAGTCCTTTTACACCCCCAAAAATATACCTACAAAAGCATTTAAAAAAATAAACTTACATAAAAGGGCGATTTTGGGGACCATCGTAACTCGAGGTACCACTGTATATCCTTCCACTCATAAAAGTATTTAAGCAGTTAACATCTACTAAAATAAAAATTTCCACAAAATTAAACCAGCTCTATTACAAAACTCACTTATTATTGTACTACATATATAAATAAAATGTATGTATGTATACATGTATGTGTATTGATAATGGGGGGTACTTGTATTTACCTGGTGGCCACCATTACTAGTGACCATAAGAGAGACAATCAGCCTGTAAAATCAACTAACACATTTTATTGGTCTGGACGGCCTCGCTCCCCAGATACGGGTTCTCCAGGGTGAATCTTGCGGATATGAAGCTTCAGGTTGTCCTTAATATTGGCAGCATGAGGGCAGTATGGACATCGGAAAGGCTTGATGGCCAGGTGTGTGGCCAAGTGACGCTTGAGATGCCAGTGGCGGGCGAAGCAACGGCCACATGCAGGGCACTGGAAGTCAGCCAGGCTCTCGCTGCTGAGACCCATCTCCATCGCTGCCACAGCTACTCCCGCCTGTAAGCACAAGACACGCGTCAACCCCTCTCCCACCCAGTACCAGTCACAACGGCATGATCCTCCACCTTATTGTCAATTCTTCCACTTCATCCAGCATCTTCTTCAACAACCCAAGCAGTTGACTATAAACAAAATGGCATACAATATTGTACATTTGATTTATGTATAGTGTTAAAAATAAACTGAGATATTAAAAATATTCATAGCTGATAAAAAAAAGATCTCCACTAAGAAAACGAGCAGTGTACTCCTGGCATGTCCAACATATACAGATTTACTGATGTGGAAAACTATATGATACAGTGTTAAAAAAAAGTAATTCATAATTTATCAGCTAAAGAATCATAAGGTACCATTCAACAAAAAGGAAACAAATATTATGGGTTCTTTCTAATACAGTACAGATGTATTTATAATTAAAATTGTGTTCACATCAAATGCTTATTTTGCCACAAATTTAAAGAGCACAACAGTATCTGCATCTCGGAAATAAATAACTGTATCTTGTTATCTATACATCTTCAACATTTACTTCCTCTGAGTTTCAGAGATGCTTTTTATTTATGAATTATTAACCAGTTTTGGTTATGGTTTCCTATGGTAAGTTCAGCAACAATTTGTTCTTATTTATTATATTGTTGACAATTTTCACCAAAAGTTTTCTTGGTGCATCATTACATTGGGTTACTGTAAATACAAAATTTTCTTCAAAGTGACTAGGGTAGGTGAGGGCTAGGTTAGGTGAGGGCTAGGTTAGGTGAGGGCTAGGTTAGGTGAGGGCTAGGTTAGGTGAGGGCTAGGTTAGATGAGGGCTAGGGTAGGTGAGGGCTAGGTTAGGTGAGGGCTAGGGTAGGTGAGGGCTAGGTTAGGTGAGGGCTGGAGTAGGTGAGGGCTAGGGTAGGTGAGGGCTAGGGTAGGTGAGGTGGGGCTGGGCAAAGATGGGAGCCTGATATTGGATGAAGTCATTGGTCCAGAGCCCTCCCTCCTGGCAGGGCTAGGGTAGGTGAGGTGGGGCTGGGCAAAGATGGGAGCCTGATATTGGATGAAGTCATTGGTCCAGAGCCCTCCCTCCTGGCATATGGGCAGGAGACTGAGGGCATATGAGTGAGGGGATGGACGAAGGCAGATGAAGCCTAGAACATATAGGCAGGGGAGTGTGAAAAATGAGTGTTGGGTGTCGGGCATAACAAGTGTGGGGGGATGTGTGGTAGGTGAAGGTGTTGAGTGAAGATTTGGGCACCAAGTGAAGCTACTCAGTGAGGCTCTGCACTCCATTCATACTCGTCCAGTAGTATACCTTGACCATGCGCCTCTGCCATACCACTTGCCTCTACCCATTCCCTGCTACACACCTAGCAACCTCCACTCACCCCACCCACTCATTCAACCTCTTCTCCCAGAGGCCACACACCCAACAACTTCACCCATACTTCCTATAACCCCCACCCACAACCACCTACCCCTATAATTTCCCCACAGCTATACACCTCCACCCACACAACCTGTCCATATAATCTCCCCCCCCCCAGCCACATGCCTACACCTACACCATTTCCCCCATGACCACATTCCCCATCTACCACAAGACTACACCTTGCCCAGCCTCATGCCCTCTTCCTCACCATTTCCCTATGACCTGATGCCCACACTGGGGCCAGGAGCTGTGACTCAACCCATGAAACCACAAACAGATGAGTACACTTAACTCTGCCTTTCACCCTAACATGCTGTTCACATATCTAACCATTTAGCCATCCACCACCCTCATTACTGCCTGCACCACCAACTGCAAACTCACCCAACCAGTCACCCATCATCCACATTACCACCCACATTAAACAACCAACAGCCACACTTTCACCCATACCACTCACCCACAGTTTTAAGCCCATACAGCCTCCACCCACACATCTTCCCCCACAGCCCGATGCCCACACCTTATCCATGCTTTTACGGCCCACACACCTAGTCATGTTGCCACCCACCACTATTACTGCCCACACTACCAACTGCACACTCCCCCACCTAGTCATCCATCATCCACACCACCACCAGGCCACCAACACTACCACCCACACGGTCACCATCACACCACCTCATTGCTTCCAGCCTCTACACCACTCCACTGCTCAGCATCCTCCACCTCCCAACACCAGCCTCCAGTTCCTGCCCCCACCCCTCCACCATTCTGTCTCCACCTCCTACATCAGCAGTTCCCCATTCCCCACCCCACAGCAAACCCCAACTGCTCTATTCCCTCCTGTGCACACCCTAACCAATCTAATCCCATCTTCATAATCCCCATGCATCATGACTCACAAAATCGTTATGACACGATTGCAAACAAACCATACCACAGGCGGGATTGAACTTGTGGCGAGTAAGTCGTAAAACGACAGGCCAGCGTGTAAGCCACTGGGCCAGCTGGCTACATTAAGATTCATCCAACTAGGTATATTTATACACCACAGAGAGGTTTGCATAGGCCCCCACTGTGACAACGATCACAAATGCAAGTTTTTACAGATCAATCTCCTGGCTATGACAATCTCTAGCTCTAGTCCCTTTAAAGTGCTGGCCTAGAGTTTTATGAGTTACTTGCCACAAGTTCAATCCCTGTCCATGGTATGGTTTAATCCCCATACAGTTGCAACGATTTGGACAACCGTACAACAAGGCACCTCTGTCTGCTATCAGAGATGTGGATGTGGGATCTTTGACTGATGTATATCACCCCAGCAACCTACAATTACATTACCATCATTGTTTTTTACAATTTCGAGACCTGTAAAAAATTTGTTTACCTCTTTTGGGGTGTAATGAACATAACACTATTTTTCCTGTATGTTCTTCAGTTCAGTTTACATGTATTTTTGATTACATATAGTATTCAGGAACATAGCTACTGTGTTATCCAACAATTAACTGTACTTCTGTACTGTGTTCACCATATGGTTAACAGTACCAGTAAGAGAGAAAATTGAATACAACAGTATTGTAATGTATTAATACTGTGCATCAAGGAGCAAATCATCATGTAATCAAGATTTACATCAGGCAATTTTCCTGACAAAAAATTATTCTGCCCAAAATGCCTAGGCATACTAGTGGCTTTCTTTGTAATTAATATTTTGTAATATGTAAACCACACATTGTAAGCTTTGCAAGGAAATAAACATCTTCATTTTAATTTTCAAGATGTACTGTACAGTACTGTTTAATGACCTAGATAAAGACATGGCAAAACATTCATTAAGTAAAAAATAATTTTCCCAAAGACACCCATGTCATAACTGCAGATGCAGACTGAGACAGTAATATAGTTCATATCTAATTACTATTAATTTTTAAGCAATGAAATTCATAACTATGTACATTATTTCATTACAGATTTATTCCTCCCATAGTTCAACTGAGAGAGACTCTCAAGTGAGAGGTGGTCCAATGGAAGCACTTTCTGTCAGTAATTCTTTCCCTTTCAATTTTTTTTTTTTATCAAAAACAACTGCAGGTATTCTTTCTAAAATACTTTGATTGGCAATACTGCTTTTTGTCTCCTGGGTTTTATCATATGTATTCTCTAACATCCTTTCATGGCATCATGCATCACATGCTTAGCTCCTAACATGTTTGTTGTTTGTTTGTAATATGTCATTTCTCTACTAAGACAAAAATTGCTCAAATAAACTTTGACATTATTTTTAACAAAATTGTCAGATAAGCTTTGAATTACCTTTTTTTATTATTAGGAAGAGGCTATAAGGTTTCTATATTTAGCATTTATTTTTCCTTAAAAATTAGATAAGCAGCTAAAACAAATAATATTGTTTTATATTATGCTTCAGATATTTCAAATACAGTATGACCAAAAATATTCTCACACCTTATTATTTCATTCTGATAAAACATACTTTAGGAGAGATATTGAATGATTTATTCTTTTCAAATACAGTGGAACCCCGAGTTTCGGCCATAATTCGATCCAGGAGGCTGTTCAAGTGCTGTTACCGAACGAATTTGTTCCCATAAAGAATAATGCAAATTAGATTAGTCCGTTTCAGACCCCCAAAAATACACTTACAAAAGCACTTACAATAATATACTTACATAATTGTTCGAGTTGGGAGGTAGCTGAAACTCGGGGTACCACTGTACTGTATACACATAATCGTTGCTACCTACAACGATTATTACTGCAATGTATATTATTACGCAGCCTCTCCTCACTTAACGATGGAGTTCCGTTCCTAAGACCACATCAGTAAACAAATTTGTAGCTAAGTGAGGATCATACTATAATGGTAGTGGGTTTGTGTCAAGTATCTTTGATATTGTTTTAATGTCATCTTTGCACCATTTATAACATTTCTGGTATATTTTTAAATGTTTATACAGTAGTGTACTGTATATTGTAGTAAACAGAATAAAGGAAATCAGCTCTAATATACATTATATAGGTATGCATACTGGTCAGAGAGCCCATCATAAGTACAAGGCGTCGGTAAATGAGTTTGTGGCTAAGTGAGGAGAGGCTGTATTTAGGGGAAAGTGCTAAACTCATAGGGTTCTTACATCACCTGGAAGAATGGGAGGCAATCAAGTTCGATCAAAGAAAATGAAGGGCAAGTCTAAACCCTTCTTGGATTAATATTCCCTCACTCATATCTGTCCTATCAATTTCCCTAAGGATTCTGTACATCATTTATAATCATGTGTTCCCTAGTCCTCTCTCCACAACAGTTGTCAGGTTCATTTCCTTAAACCTCACTTCATCCTTCTCAGTACAGGGACAAGTGTGGCTGCAACTCAGGCTCTGATAGGGCCACGTACTTGATGACTAGCCTAGCATATCTTGTGTATAAATGTTCTGAAGAATTCTTTGCCAAAGTTTCTGAATGCTGTTCTGAGGTTTGCTAGTCTTCAATATGCCACTAAGTGTTATTTTTATTATTATTATTAAGTCATATGTATGAGTGTTGATATACATGGTGTTATACTTACCCTTTTCCCCACGTCCTTTTGCTTCACTGACATTTATTGTTTCTCCCTTTCCTTGCTGAAATCTGTTTAGTCAACATTTGTCTTCTCTACTCTGCACTTATCTGGATTAAATTTCAGCAGTCACTATCAGCAATTATCTTTTGTGGAAGACACTAACAACACCTGAAGAGACATTACAAACAAGTAATGTACGATGGTCTCCGAGTAAAGGTTTCCTGTACATGAGGCTACGGTTGCAGCTTACTGCAATTGAAATTACAGCTAACTCAACTTGAGGCTATAGCTTATTATGCTTTAGGCTACAGTTTACTGTACTTGAAGCTATAGCTTATTGTGCTTGAAGCTACAGCTTATTATATGTAAAGCTATAGATTACTGTGCTTAAAACTCCAGCTTAGTGTGCTTAAAACTCCAGCTTAGTGTGCTTAAAACTCCAGCTTAGTGTGCTTGAGTCTAAAGCTTAGTGTGCTTGAGTCTAAAGCTTAGTGTGCTTGAGGCTACAAATGCAGCCAAAATGCATAAGTTTAAGTTCCATAGCATTCATCTTCCCCTAAATTTTACCATGTAAAAGCAAGTCTTTCAAGACTTTTGAAGAAGTACTGATACAAAGTGTTTAAACAGAGATGTAACCCATAGAGAATGTATGTTTATTAGTAAATTATAAAAACTGCTGAAAGTTTTGGCCATTAAGGTTTTCATGCAAATGTACCAAAAAAATCATATTACAGAATACTTATTTGATTGTCTCCTTGAAATACTGTCTACTGTATGCTGAATGTTGACAGTAGCTCTTCTGATGTGTAAAAGTGCTTTCAATACAGTGGGTTGCAATAATACAGTTTCATATCATCACTTGCAGATGATACAAAAACAAGCATGAAAGTCACTAAGTAGAAAACAGAGTAAAACTTCAAAAAGACATAAGGAAAGTTTTCCAGAGAACAGTGAAGAATAATACAACTTCAATCATGACAAATTCTAACTGATGAGACGTGGAAAGAACGAAAAACTCAAAAAAAGGAACACTGAATAAAAAATGCAAGATCACCAAATAGAATGAAAGGAACATGTGAAAGACCTGGATGTAAAAATGTCAGCTGACCTATCTTTTAAAGAATACAATAAGGCAAATCTCATGAAAGCCAAGAAAATGGAGGGGTGAATAATGAGGATTTTCAAAACAAGGAAAATAATGCCAATACTGACATTATTCAAATTGCTGGGCTCTATCATTTAGAATACTGTTCAGTAATGGCTGCTCTATTCAGGACAGATTAGATATCAGAGCTGGAATAGATACTGAGATCATTTACAGCCTGTAGAGAAATGGTAAAACATTTAAATTACTAGAACTTCTTGAATGTAGGAGAGATACATGATGATATATAAATCAGGGCCCCGCTTTATGGCGTTCAGCTAATACGGACATTTCAAATTATGACAAAAACTTGCTATACGGCTCCCCCACCTGACTTCTAATACGGTCACCGTGCCCCAACCGGTTTGCTTACATTCTCCGTGAGCTCCGTGTCTCTCCATTGTGTCTGGAAACTTACTTTCCAAAATTTCAAATGTTTTAAAGTTATTTCATATTTTATATATACAGTGGACCCTCGGTTAACGAATACCCCGGAAATCGTGCAATTATGTAAGTATAATTTTGTAAGTTCTTGTGGAAGTGTATTTTTGGGGGTCTGAAATAGACTAACCTACGTGAAATTTTTCCTTAAGGGAGTAAATTCGTTCGGTAATGGCACTTGAGCAGACTTCAGGAGTGAAGTTTTTACGAAACTCGGGGGTCCACTGTACGTACAGTGGTACCTTGAGTTTCGAACTGCTCCCAACTCGAACAATTATGTAGGTATATTATTGTAAGTGCTTTTGTAAGTTTATTTTTGGGGATCTGAAATGGACTAATCTAATTTACATTATTCCTTATGGGAACAAATTCGTTCGGTAATGGCACTCGAACAGCCTTCTGGAACGAATTATGGCCAAACTCGAGGTACCTCTGTACTCTGATAATTATACTTACGTATATGTACCTGTACCTAAGTAAACTTACATACTGTGCTGGCATGCAGGTACACATTAAAATCAGTAGGAGTGTCTTTTGTCTCAAGGACGCCATGTTAATAATAATAATAATAATAATACTCAATAATAATCACTCTTGAGGCACATAAATGTCATATATTACGTTAATATACACATTTTCATGAATCCATCTATGATATTTTTTCAAAATTATATACAGTGGACCCTCGGTTAACAAAAAAAATTCATTGCAAAAGCCTGCTCAAGTGCCATTACCGAACGAATTTACGTCCTTAAGAAATAATGTCATGTAGGTTAGTCTATTTCAGACCCCCAAAACTACACTTCCACAAGAACTTACAAAATTATACTTACATAATTGCACGATTTCCGGGGTATTCGTTAACCGAGGGTCCACTGTACAGTGGTCCCTCGGTTTTCATGCATCTCCAAACTCGAACATTTATGTAAGTGTATTTTCGTAAGTGCTGTTGCAAGTGTATTTTTGGGGGTCTGAAATAGACTAACCTACGTGACATTATTTCTTAAGGAAGTAAATTCGTTTGGTAATGGCACTTGAGCAGCATTCTGGAACAAATTTTTGGCGAAAACCGAGGGACCACTGTAATAAACACGCTACGTAACATATAAACATGATAAATACACCCCACAGTAGAATAAATTACCATAAATATGAGATGTGGTAGACAAGTGACTTGTAGGAGTGACGGCAAGAATTACGTTTCCTCTAGTCTAACATCAGAGGAAATGTGTACACTATAGTATTACTGGGGGTAACTGTAGAAAATTATTCCTTTCGTATGCCTTCACTCAGAGCATCATTTCTTCTAAAAATGGAGTTACATGAGAATAGAAGTGTTCCTCTTCATTTATTCTACTGTATCAGCATGGAGACTTAAGTGTTTGTATTATGGTATAATACAAACGTGTATGAACGAAAACCAGACACGTTTGTCTGTTTGTTTACATACTCCGCGTCTCTGTCCTCTCTCATTTACTCATTCTCTCTCTCTCTCATTTCGTTTTATCTTGTTTACTTACCTCTTACCCTACATTAGGACTACAAATATTTTAAGGTAAGTAATAAGTGAACTGTATATGCATTTTATCGCTCTGGGAAGCTTTAAATGTTGTAGTACATTATGTGTTGGTGGGTGGGGTGGGGTAGCCTGGCCTGGCTGACTACCATACCTCCCACACCTGATTTCTTACAATAAATACTACTCATCTCACCCTACATTAAGACTACAAATATTTTAAGGTAAGTAATGAGTGTACTATATGTGTATTTTACTTTTTTATTGATTTTTAATGCCTAGTTCTATTGCTACCTTAATATGTATATGCTAATGTAAACTTGTTATCTAGTATTTATATGCATTTATAAGTGGAAAAAAAAAAAAAAAAAAAAAAAAGGGCGTTCCACTTTATGGCGATTTCCGCTTTACAGTGGAAGCCTCGAACCTAACCTGCCATATAAAGCCCCTACTCCATGTAGAAGATATCAGCACACTGCCATAACAACATACAGTGGTCCCCCGAGTATCGTAAAAACTTCACTCCAGAAGCCTGCTCAAGCGCCATTACCGAACGAATTTACTCCCTTAAGGAAAAATGTCACGTAGGTTACTCTATTTCAGACCCCCAAAAATACACTTCCACAAGCACTTACAATATTATACTTACATAATTGTATGATTTCCAGGGTGTTCGTAACTCGGGGGACCACTGTACTGGAGTGTAAGCTACTACTTGATACTGCTATGATCTCTTTTCATCTCCATGATGAGACATCATTAAATAACTTCACTACAGCAATAAGTGACACTGACTGACACACAGAGTTTACTGATGATAGGGGCAAGGACAAATGGGTTAATATTTTTCTGCAAAAAACACAAAGCCTCTACAATAGACACTGTTCTATTAAATTAAGCAGATCACAGCAGAGACTAAATAGCTCATGGCTAACAAATAGCATCCTCAGGTTCATTGATAAAAAACATAATTATGAAACACAGTACAGACTTTGATTAATAACTAAAGATCAAACAAAAAGCTATGCATTTGTACTTACCACACTAATAAGGAAGTCTTAAGAACTGTATTATGCTAGCAGCTTCGATGAAATAACAGGTGATATGAAAAAAAACCTGGAATACACTCAAACCCTGGGCTCTTGTAAACTGATCAAAACCAACGATACTGTCATAACTAAACCTAATGACCCTTATATCCAGCCTGTTGAAACAGGCAATACATTAAATGATTTCTTCCCTATCATAGGATCAAGTCTTTCTAGCAAAATCCCAAATATCAACACTCAAGCAAGTGACTACCTTGCTGGAAATTTCCCAAACTCCCTCCATCTGATTCCAACTAATCCTACTGAGGTCTCATTCATAATAAATTTACTGAAAAATGAGTCGGGTAGCTCAGCTCATGCACCACTCCTATTGTTCAAAAGAGCAGCTCATGTGCTATCTCACCCACCATTCAAAATTGTTTAACAAATCATTAGAAACTAACACATTCCCAACAATGCTCAAGATAGTAAGGGTTACCCCAATACATAAAAGAAAAGAGCCAAAGAATGTAAATAACTATAGACCTATATCTAACTTGCCATTATTATCCAAAATCTTCAAAAAATTAATCCACAAGAGACTACAGTGGTCCCTCAGTTTTCGTGCATCTCCAAACTCGAACATTTATGTAAGTGTATTTTCGTAAGTGCTGTTGCAAGTGTATTTTTGGGGGTCTGAAACAGACTAACCTACGTGACATTATTTCTTAAGGAAGTAAATTCGTTCGGTAATGGCACTTGAGCAGCATTCTGGAACGAATTTTCGGCGAAAACCGAGGGACCACTGTATACTCTTTCCTAGCCTCACTCAATATACTCAACCCCTGCCAGTTTGGTTTCAGGCCAAATAAAAGCACAAATGATGCAATTATAAAAATGCTTGACTTACTTTATGCAGCTCTTGAAAATAATGAATATCCACTAGGCCTTTTTATAGACCTTAGAAAAGTTTGTGATACAGAAGACCACAACATCCTGCTTCTTAATTAAACTACATTATGGTATCATAGGCCATGCAGTTGCCTTAAGAACAAACACCAATGTCTCCATCAAAGGCATAAACTTGTTAATGCAACCTATCGACATAGGGGTGCCCCAAGGGAGTGTTCTTGGCCCTCTGCTCTTCCTCATATATATCAATGATCTTCCAAATGCATCTCAACAACTTAGACGTGTACTATTTGCAGACAACATAACTTTTGTCATCTTTCACCCAAATCCAAACTCTCTCAAATAACGCTGTCATTGAGGAGTTCATAAAGTTATCTACCTGGATGACTACCAATAAACTCACTGTCTACATGATGTTAAGGAACAGGGCTGCAAATGTCCAATTAAATGTTATGATTAGCGGTTCTCCCATTATAAGACAAAATGAAGGAAAATTCTTTGGGCATTTCCTCGAAATTCAACACCTACATTCAGCACATAACAAAAAATTATCCAAATCTGTTGGCATCCTCTCCAAGATACATTACTATGTACAGTGGTACCTCGAGTTACGATGGTCCCCAAAATCGCCCTTTTATGTAAGTTTATTTTTTTAAATGCTTTTGTAAGTATATTTTTGGGGGTGTAAAAGGACTAGTCTATTTTACATTATTCCTTATGGGGATAAATTCGTTTGGTAATGGCACTTGAACAGCATTCTCGAACGAAAAAATATCGTAACTCGAGGTACCACTGTACTTGAAACAGCACTACTGACATTATACTACTCTCTAATCTATCCTTACCTCACCTATGCTATTTGTGCTTGGGGCACAAGTAATAACACAACAAAATGCAGCAGTATGAATGACCACTCAGACTATTGCCAGACAACACACATCCCTACTTTTCTCTGCATACTACATACACAAAACAATCAATTCTAATATTAAGCCTGCCCTAAAACTCTTTCTTGATAACTGCAACAGAATTCATAGGCATAATACTAGACACAAAAATCTCCATAATATTCCCAGTGTACAGCTTAACCTGTGTAAAAAACCCAATGTGCATAATTAGACCTAAAATCTGGAACTCCTTGCCTAAAGATTCCAGAGGTTTCATATCAATGCAGCAGTTCCGAGCTACTGTTAAACACCACCTTCTTACCTCAGTCTCATCATATTTAGCATCACTTCATGTAACTACCTTCATTCCTATCATAACTTTTTTAGAATTTTTATTGAGTTACCGAATACTGTACTTTAAATATTGTATAATCTAAGTATTCTCATTCCCATGTACATTGCTATGAATTTATACGTCCATATAAACTCAGTCATTCTCACTGAATCAGTTTTACTGTGAATATCAATAATGTCTTGTACAGGTAACTAGTTTTACTCTTATTGTAATCTTTATTAGATTTTTATTTTGAATTAATGGAATACTTTTTAGTATAATGTAAGTGTTATGACTATCTGCATCATATGTTTAATATTCATATAATCTCTTTTATTGTGAAAATAATTATTGATAGATATGTGTGTGTGTGTGTGCGTGTGTGTGTGCATGCGTTCACCTATATGTAGTTGCAGGGGTCGATTCATAGCTCCTGGCCCTGCCTCTTCACTGGCTGATACTAAGTCACTCCCTGCTCCATGAGCTTTATCATACCTCTTCTTAAAGCTATGTACAGAACTTGCCTCCACTAGTTCACTCACCAGATTATTCCACTTCCTGACAACACTAAGGCTAAAGAAATACTGCCTAACATCCCTATGACTCATCTGCGAGTGTGTGTGTGAGAGACACACACAAACAGACAGACAGAGAAATACTACTATAGTGCCTAAAATGCTCTACATAACTAAGGGACTTTCTATGTTGAGAAATGTAATGTCACCCAATTTTGTACAAATGATGTATCATGTGGATATAAATTGATTAATTGACTGACAGACAGATATGTGGTAAATGTAAAATAAATGAAGTAAAAAGCAGGACTGCTGTAGACACGGTACGAGAACACTGGAAAAGTCCACTTGTGTAGAGTTCATGGCATTTATTAAAGGAAATGTTTTGACAAGAGTGACTTCATCAGTCCTAATAGAGAGTAAGTTAAAACAGGTTAATATATACTAGTAGAGAGTGCAGGTGACCTGAAGCACTTTTGCTTCAGGTCACCTCCACTCTCAGTACCAGCATATTATGTACAAGCTAAGAGAACACTCTATCAACATACCAGGCTATTTAGCATCTTACTAGAAAATATTAGAAACAGAACCAGATCAATCAGGCTGTCATGGCTATGTGGGCCAGTAGGCTGCCAGCAGGAACAGTCTGGTTGACCAGGCAAGCCTGGCCCAGTGCAAGGATGTGGGAGAAGACAAACTCTTACAACTGCCACCAGGGAGGGGAGGGAACAACTGGCACCACAGAGGGGAGGGTACAACTGGCACCAGGGAGGAGAGGGTACAACTGGCACCAGGGATGGGAGGGTACAACTGGCACCAGAGAGGGAGGCTACAACTGGCACCAGAGAGGGAAGGGTACAACTGGCACCAGGGAGTGGGGTACAATTTTCACCAGAGAGGGGAGGATACAACTGGCACAAGAGAGGGGAGGGTACAACTGGCACCAGAGTGGGGAGGGTACAACTGGCACCAGAGAGGGGAGGATACAACTGGCATCAGGGAGGGAGGTACAACTGGCACCAGGAGGAGGTACAACTGGCACCAGAGAGGGAAGGGTACAACTGGCACCAGAGAGGGGAGGGTACAACTGGCACCAGAGAGGGGAGGGTACAACTTTCACCAGGGAGGGAAGGGTACAACTGGCACCAGATAGGGGAGAGTACAACTGGCACCAGAGAGGGGAGGGTACAACTGGCATCAGAGAAAGGAGGGTACAACTGGCACCAGAGGGGAGGGTACAACTGCCACCAGAGAGGTGAGGGTACAACTGGCACCAGAGAGGGGAGGGTACAACTGACACCAGGGAGGGGAAAGTGCAACTGGCACCAGAGAGGGGAGGATACAACTGGCACCAGGGAGGGGGGTACAATTGGCACCAGAGAGGGAGGGTACAACTGGCACAAGAGAGGGAGGGTACAACTGGCACCAGAGAGGGGAGGGTGCAACTGGAACCAGAGAGGGGATGGTACAACTGGCACCAGAGAGGGGAGGATACAACTGGCATCAGGGAGGGGAGGGTACAACTGGCACCAGAGAGGGAAGGGTACAATTGGCACCAGAGAGAGGAGGGTACACCTGGCACCAGAGAAAGGAGGGTACAACTGGCACCAGAGAGGGGAGGGTACAACTGGCACCAGAGAGGGGAGGGTACAACTGGCACCAGAGAGGGGAGGGTACAACTTTCACCAGGGAGGGAAGGGTACAACTGGCACCAGAGAGGGGAGGGTACAACTTTCACCAGGGAGGGGAGGGTACAACTGGCTTCAGAGGGAAGGGTACAACTGGCATCAGAGAGGGTAGGGTACAACTGGCACTAGAGAGGGGAGGGTACAACTGGCACCAGAGAGGGGAGGGTACAACTGGCACCAGAGAGGGGAGGGTACAACTGGCACCAGAGAGGGGAGGGTACAACTGGCACCAGAGAGGGAGGTACAACTTTCACCAGGGAGGGGAGGGTACAACTGGCTTCAGAGAGGGAAGGGTACAACTGGCATCAGAGAGGGTAGGGTACAACTGGCACTAGAGAGGGGAGGGTACAACTGCCACCAGAGAGGGGAGGGTACAACTGCCACCAGAGAGGTGAGGGTACAACTGGCACCAGAGAGGGGAGGGTACAACTGGCACCAGGGAGGGAAAAGTACAACTGGCACCAGAGAGGGGATGGTACAACTGGCACCAGAGTGGGGAGGATACAACTGGCACCAGAGTGGGGAGGGTACAACTGGCACCAGGGAGGGGGTACAACTGGCATCAGGGAGGGGGTACAACTGGCACCAGGGAGGGGGTACAACTGGCATCAGGGAGGGGTACAACTGGCACCAGGGAGGGGGTAAAACTGACACCAAGGATGTTATCAACTTATATCATGTACTTAGAATGAAGTAATAAGTGGCACCTGAGTGGTAGTGCACAGTCATGTCTCTCAAGAGAGGATGGTCTCACAATTGTTGTCTCTCAAGAGATGATGGTCTCACAATTGTTGTCTCTCAAGAGAGGATGGTCTCACAATTGTTGTCTCTCAAGAGAGGATGGTTTCACAATTGTTGTCTCTCAAGAGAGGATGGTCTCACAATTGTTGTCTCTCAAGAGAGGATTGTCTCACAATTGGTGTCTCTCAAGAGAGGATGGTCTCACAATTGTTGTCTCTCAAGAGAGGATGGTCTCACAATTGTTGTCTCTCATGAGAGGATGGTCATAATTGTTGTCTCTCAAGAGAGGATGGTCTCACAATTGTTGTCTCTCATGAGAGGATGGTTTCACAATTGTTGCCACAGTCATGTCTCTCAAGAGAGGATGGTCTCACAATTGTTGTCTCTCAAGAGAAGATGGTCTCACAATTGTTGCAGTGGGTTAAAGACACATCTTGCGATGCTGCACGAATGTTGCATGAAGATTATCACTATTTTTATGTAAAGTGCTAAACTAGTAAATGTGACACTGCACTACACAGTAGAGGTGAGAAAAAAGGTCGAGGGAAAGTAGTGAATGTGTCAAGGACATCAACAGAAAGGTCAGAAGATTATTATTTTAATTGAAAGAGCTAAACCCATAGGGACATGCAGCACCCAGGGAATGACAAGTATAATTAGATCTGATCTCAAGAATTAGGTAGCATCCAATTCCTTGGATCAAGAGCCATTACCAGCATCAAAATAATGCTTTAAAGGGGAAAGATCACAGATAATGAGACAAACAGGGCTCAGTTAACCCTTTGGGGGTCCAAGGGGTCTCTCTGAAACTCGTTCTCAGGGTCCACGAATTTAAAAAAAAAATTATGTTTTCTTATGAAATGATAGAGAATCTTTTTCCGATCATAACGCCACAACAATTATGAAATTTGATCGAAAACTAACGGAATTATGCTTTCGCGAGTTAGCAGTATCCATGACATTTACGCATCGGCGATTTCGCCCACTTTGAGCCCTATTTTCGGCAAATTCCCATGTTTCAGTCTACTAAAATTATAGCTATTTAGCTAGAACTCCATTTCTTCTATTGATTGAGTACAAGAAACCGCCTATTTACCAATTTCAACTACCCAAAATAGTGGTCAGAAAATGGCAATTTGGCCAATTTCACACAATGCCAATTTCAAAATAGGGTCCATAATAAACAAGGCAGACATTCCTGGCACTAAAATAACATCTTCTCTGTTCATTAGTCACGTCTCCAGGCCCCTCTTACATTACTTTTGCTTTTCATTTTGAATTTTTATTCTCACAAAAAATAGAAGATTTACTGTTATGTATACAACTGCATCATTGTAAAAATAGTATAAATAATATCAGCACACTTGTGCAAGAATATTAGGCTCTCCAGTTGATATGTATTGGACGCATGGTGTGATTTGTTTACTCTTGAACATCGGCCAAAATCGAACATTTTCGCTACTTTGCGCTCAGTTTCAAGGTACTTGTCATCGTGAAACCAGTCAAAATTATCTCTATTTCTGTAATATATCATCTATTCTATAAAATGAGACTAAGAAAACGAGAATACAAGCATAAATACCATACGAAAATAGACTGCAAAATCACTGTTTTAAACCAAAAACACGGTCAGTTTTTTTTTCCTCATTATGCACTGTGTGGTGCAGGAATTTTTTTATACTGCGCACACTGACCACACAGACCCATTCTATCACATCTAGGCCTAACAGCCTGTTTCTGCTTGATTTGAGGGCGCTAGAATTTAGGCGTACTAGTACGTCAATAACCCCAGGGCGTAAGCTGTACTAGTACGACCAAATCCCCGAAAGGGTTAAGAAATCATTGAAAATATTAAAAATAGAACTGTGAGTGCAGGGCAGACAATGTAAGCAAGTCAGGCGGGTTTATTGATGTTTACATACTCTCTGACAAGCAGTACAGTTGAACAATGATAATGAATGTTCACATACTCTGATGAACAAGATAGTTCATCAACCAGTGCTGACAATCCCTGGAGAGAGTGAAGACATTATGAATGTGGACAGAGATAATATCCTATATTTTAGGCATAAACATTAAACCAATGAAACAAGAACTATGAAGTTGTTCTACAACAGGTACTGGAGGGAGGGAGAGAGGGAGAGGGAGGAGGGAAAGGGAGGGAGAGGGAGAGAGGGAAAGGGGAGGGGTGAGGGAGAGAGGGGAGAGGAAAAGGGTGAGAGAGAGAGGGGAGAGGGAAAGGGAGGGGTGAGGGAGAGAGGGAAAGGGAGAGAAAGAGAGGGGGAGAGGGAAAGAGGGGAGAGAGGGAGAGAAGGAAAGATGGGGAGGTGAGAGGGGGGGGGAGAGGTGTGAGAGGGGGGAGAGGTGTGTGTCATTCTCCCTACTTTCAACTTATAATAATAATAAAGATATAGAGACAACTCAGATGTGGAAGCTACTAGTGAAGACATGTATATGTTTGGAATAGCATTGTTATATATTTTATTTTAGATTACATTTTCCACATCAGTGAAATGTTGTGCCGAGGATCATGCAAAGTTCTCTGGTGGTTAGAGGAATTTCAGTAGGCTTCATCTTGTTATCTTATTTCCCCCTAACAACTATATCCTCATTCATTGCCTTCTAAATCATACAAATCCTGCAGGCAAAGCATCTTTATATAGAAGAATATGCTGAAAATTTAGAAAAAGCTACATACTGCATCTTTATAGTTTTGCACATGTCAGTACCTTACCTCTTTATCTGCATTAAGCCCGGTATGACCAGACACAGCCTCTATCTATATAGAATACTGAGATGTTAAATGTTTTATATATCACATCTGTAGAGCTTCCTCTTGCATGTATGCAAACTTAGAAAGGATCTCATATCTTATCTAGGAAATTTCATTTCAATTATGGAACTTATGAATTCCTTGTATCATTGTTGTCTTGTTAAATATGTAGTTTACAAAAACCTTTGTAAAATTTAAATTATATCTGGTAAGTTTTCTCAATTAAAAGAAGTCCAAATATTAGTGACAAGGTATTATATTAAGCCAAAAAATACATACATACAGAATTTTCCTTTATTAAAACCATACAAGATTAGCTTAGTGATAATCTATTGCAGGAACAACTTAGCAAGGTTACATCCTGAGTTGGTGACACTCCCATCAAATATCAATATATATGCACATTTATAAATTCAAAGATTAAGCTTTTGTTTGGTAAAAAATTTTCAAATACCTTTATTAAATAATAAAATTTTAACATTGATTTATATTATGACTAAGACACAATGAAACTTAATACTTCATATAACCAAGTCATTATATAATTGACCTTAGTTGGCTATCATATTGCTTGTTTATTTTATAAATTTAATAGCTTTTATTTCAAGATGAACAAATAACTATAATATCCTGGCAAATAAATATACAGTACGTACATGTAGTGTACATGTTTACTTTTGTGCACCGACATCAGCAAGTAGGTTTCTGTTACCATGGTGAATGTAACTGCTGACACATCAATAGACTTACACAAGCAAGCTTAATATGCGAATCCCTTCAGATAAACAATTTAAACTTAGCTCCAAAAGCTTATGTTAGCTAGTACTGTATATCAAATTAAGCATTCTACATTTCTGCCAAATACAACTGTATTGCCACAAATAACTTCTGTGGTGTCTTAGGCTTACACTTGAAGGATACACTGATGCTAGCCTTGAATGTCTCAACCTTTGTACAGCTCAACTCTGGATGTTTGGTTTCTTTGTGTAAAGAAATATTTAATTTAAAAAAAAAATCACATAAGTTCCCTAAAATATTAATACTGATTTTACTGTGACCTTATCGAAAATCTGAGTTCTAAACTGTATCTTTTGTTCTTACTACTGGTATTTTATTTCTACCAGAGACCAAAACTAGGCATAATCATAACCTAAATACATTTTATATGAGACAAAAAAGACAAAAATATTTCTTCATTCCTCACATCAAATCAACATTTGCAGTAAATTTCCAGTACATCATCATCATTCTATTTTGCTATGACATATGTACGTTTAAGATTTTTAAACAGTTATTCATGTATGTAACCACTGGTACTGTGGTGGAGGAAATTAACTTAGTGCAACAGGAAAATGATAGCTTGATCTCAAAGCTTTGGCCTGTACTATATTTCAATATACAGTGGACCCCCGAGTTTCGTAAAAACTTCACTCCTGAAGTCTGCTCAAGTGCCATTACCGAACGAATTTACTCCCTTAAGGAAAAATTTCACGTAGGTTAGTCTATTTCAGACCCCCAAAAATACACTTCCACAAGAACTTACAAAATTATACTTACATAATTGCACGATTTCCGGGGTATTCGTTAACCGAGGGTCCACTGTATTATGTTCTGAAATACAGATAACAGTATGGAGCTCAACCTTTGGTTTTCCTGTAGGACTATGTTAATGGTCACTTATGTGCATTTAAAATGAAGTTCTTATACATTTCATGAGATGGAAATGTCTTTCAATATTCAATATGTGATGAAAGTAACAAATAAAAAAGTCCAGAGAATCTCAACCATCACTGGCCAGTGGGGCCTCTACGGTAAACGAGAAAGGCTTGCCAGGGTGGATGCTACGGATGTGTGACTTGAGGTTGTGCTTGAAGTTGGAGCGGTGAGAACAGTATGGACAGCGGAATGGGCGAGCATCTGCGTGTGCATGCAGGTGGCGTCGTAGCTCCCAACCACTCAGGAATGCCTTGCAACACACACTACATACAAAGCTGTTGACAGGAAGGTTGCCACTGCCACCAATGCCAACTCCAGACCGCTGCTGCAAACCAAACATCAGCGTTGGTGATCTCCTCTGTAACATAAAACATGCCCGCTCTCAGACCGCTGCACCATACAATATACAACAGCCATAAAACCACACCATTGCCACATGTAAAATATTGCTCTTAGTTTTGAATTCTGTACAGTATTCCACATTCATATAATCAATTTTAGGTTGCATATGGAAAGCTCAGAGATTTTATCACACCTCCCCAGAATATCAAGACACAGTTGGCACATGTGGTCTGAAGATTATTTAAAAAGACCGCTTTTCAAGAGTTCTTTTCAAGGTTGGGGCAATGAGCTTTGTGGAAAGACCTGTAGTTCAGCAGTAGATGTCGTGGACAGCAAGGATGTGGGTGCGAAGGTTGTGCCTCATGTTGGCACGGTGTGGGCAGTGTGGGCAGGCATAAGGCTTCTCCCCCGTGTGTGTTCGCATATGCCGCATGAGCCCCTGCTTGCGAGAGCGACCACGGAAGACCTTACCACAAACCGTGCATGAAACGGTTGCGTCGAGCAGAGTCTTACCAAGCGCTGTCGACCTGGCTTCCTGCAACCCTCCCACCTGCAACAGCAAGACTCAGCTCAGCAACACTTCCTCTTTACGAACCAAAAACACCATCTGATATATCAATATCCGCACGAAAACTCAACACCTAGAAACCTAGCATCTCCCATATATATTAAAATAACTGAGTGTGTGTGCGTGCGTGCATGTGTGCGTGTGTGTGCATGCATGTGTGTATGCATATGTGTGCATGCATGCGTGCATGTGTGTACATGTGTGCACGCACGTGCAAGCGTGTGTGTGTGTGTTTGTGAGCGAGTGTGCATGCGTGCTTGTGTATGTGGTGCATTATGAGTAGTATATCACACTCCTTAATGCCAGGAGACCTGTAGGTTAATGCTCATGGAACATTAAAATTGAGATCACAAAATATAAGAATAACACTTGTTAAGAAACTGGTAACAAGCTGTATGAGAAAACAGTGTTTTATATAACATCTAACATTATCTATGTAAAATGAACTATTTATAGTGAAAGTGATTTCTTTTCTTAAAATAATTTATGGTAAATATTTAATGATATTAGTGGTTGTTGCACAAGGAGTACACTGCTCTACTAGGTACCTCCTTCCTTTAGAGCTTCATTCCACCTACCCACTGTACTAATTCTCAAGTATTTCCTCCTCTCTTTTCTTAATTTAAAATTGTGATGCTGTTTTCACTTCTGGTGGTTCCACTTTTTGAGCCTATCTCTTTTCTTTAATCTTTTTATTTCTCATTTTATTTTAATGGGAGAAGCACTAAACCCATAAGCATCATACAGTGGCTGGGGAATGGGAGGCATTCAGGTTCGATCCAAGAATGGAGAGGATAAGTTCCATTCCTTGGATCAAAAGCCTCTCACTGGCATCAAGGTACCTCCTTGAGACATTTTATTTTTTGGGAACCTAAATCCTATCTTATTCCATATCTCCACATCTCCATTCTTATAATGATAATCTTGTCTGACTCTAGACATTGTTTTTACAATGATTCATATTTACCATTTCTGGAGTCGATTTTGTCCCATATCATTTTTCACTGTCTCATAGACACTATTGTGAAACATGTACTGTACACATAAAAGGTGATTTTAAATCTGTCAGCATTAACCAAGAATTGCTCACTGCATACTCTATTTGTCTGACTTTCTGGCATTAACTGTCTTGAAGAAATCCTTGTTGAGGTTTTTGTAGGTTATTCTTATGTTTGCTAGTGGTGCATACATCACTGACATTACCCTGTGTATGTGTATTTGATATTTTAAAACACATCCACTGAAGTTTCCAGGTACAACATTCTTTTGAGTACTTTTGTCCTATTATGTCATGGTCATAATTGATCTTTTCTTCTGTGATGTCTCTCAGCATGTATGGTATGTCTTCATTTTGCTGAGTTTTCTACTGCACATAAAACCATGTTGTTGTTCAGCAACTGTGAGTGACACAAGAACAATATCAAATTCTGATTCCAACAATAAATTTTATGACTTGAGCTAGACCATTTAATTCTTGAAGAAACTTCATGTTTAGCTGAGAAACAATACTGTAAAAAAAAAAAAAAACATTGCTTATAAAGTATACATTATTTTTACTGAATAATTTCTCAGGTCATCCAATCAAATTATGTGAATATAATTATACTGATTCAGTCACCACCGAGTCAAAATGTCATTTCTGTAGTGTCGCTTACCGTATGCTCGCATAGATGAAATAGGCAATCCAATAATAGAAAATTGAAGCAAAAGTATATAATATTCTATTATGGATGCCATAAACAATATAAATAACTCATAGAGGTTACTCATATCACAGTGAACAATGCACAGAAGATTATCTGCTCTGAATGTGTCAATAGGTTCAATGGTTTAAATTTACCTCCAACATCAAAATTTTTTTTTTTACATTTTGCAAAACAAATGAGAGCACAAAACACTGAAGCAAAAAAAATTTAATATTTATTGAAAGACAATCAAGAACTTTAAAATGAAGACTTGGTGCATCTTACAGACTAAGGAAACAAGCTGGACTAACTCTGCTGCAATTGTCAGAAGGAATCAAGAGCACAGAGAGAGTGTTGTCCGCTTCTTGACAGAATGTGATCTATACTGATCATGTAGTTCTTAACTCTGAAGATGTTAACAATGCTCTTTCTTACTACAAAAAGCCATAAATGCAAGAATAATATTTGCTTTGCAAATTATTGCATATTATTTTTTCTACAACTGTGGTACCTTCTGTAGTTGAATGTTCTACAATAGCTTCTCTTACACCTGCTTAATCAAGCAAATACAGTGGACCCTTGAATTTCGTCTGCCTTGAATATCATGAATTTTGATTATCAGCAACTTTTTGGTCAAAATATTGCCTTGATTTTCGTGATTTAGCTTAGAATTCGGCGGTCGTATGAAACATGTCCAGGCGGCCTCCCAGCCGCCACGGGCACACAAAGGTTCCCAGACACCATTCAGAGTCAGTCTGGCATTGTATCTCGGCGAGTGACGATCACCTCACGCGTTCATATGATACATTTCTTAATAATCAATTGCTTTTTGTGCTTGCAATTGATAAATAAGCCACCATGGGCCCAAAGAAAGCTTCTAGTGCCAGCCCTTCAGTAAAGAAAGTGAAAAACACGATAGAAGTAAAGAAAGAAATCAAAGAAAAATATGAAAGTGGAGTGCGTGTGGCTGAGCTCTCCAGGATGTATGGGAAGGCCCATTAAACCATCACTTCCATCGTGGCGAAGAAAAAGGAAATCAAGGAAGCTGATGTTGCGAAAGGGGTTAATATGCTAACGAAAAAGAGATCGCAAATAATTGAAGATGTTGAGAAGTTGTTGCTGGTGTGGATCAACCAAAAACAGTTATGCAGTCAATAATTTGTGAAAAGGCAAGGCAGTTGCATGCCGATCTTGTAAAGAAAATGCCTGTAACGAGTGCTGATGTAGGTGAATTTAAGGCCAGCAAAGGTTGGTTCGAAAATTTCAAGAAGCGAAGTGGCATACACAGTGTTGTAAGGCATGGTGAGGCTGCAAGTTCAGACAAACATGCGGCTGAAAAGTATGTGAAGGAATTCAAAGACTATGTAAAGGCTGAACAATTCCTCCCCCAACAAGTGTTTAATTGTGATGAAACAGGCCTCTTTTGGAAGAAAATGCCAAAGAGGACCTACATCACGCAGGATTAAAAGGCACTGCCAGGACACAAGCCTATGGAAGACAGGCTAACTCTCTTGTTGTGTGGTAATGCAAGTGGGGATTTCAAAGTGAAGCCTTTACTTGTGTATCACTCTGAAAATCCCAGAGTGTTCAAGAAAACAGTGTCACCAAGGCTAATTTGTGTGTGATGTAGAAGGCTAACAGTAAGGGATGGGTCACGAGGGACATTTTCCTTGATTGGTTCAATGAAGTGTTTGGCTCGAGTGTGAAGAAATACCTCCTGGAAAATAAATTGGAACTCAAGTGCCTCCTGGAAATGGACAATGCTCCTGCTCATCCTCCAGACTTGGAAGAGCAAATGGTGAAGGAGTTTAATTTCATCACAGTGAAGTTCTTGCCCCCTAATACCACTCCTCTCATCCAGCCCATGGACCAGCAGATCATTTCAAACTTCAAAAAACTCTACACCAAAGCAATGTTTCAAAGGTGCTTTGACATCATAACCTCGGACTCTGAATTGACCCTAAGAGAGTTCTGGAAAGATCATTTCAATATCTTCCATTGCATTACCCTTATAGATAAGGCTTGGCAGGGAGTGACTTCCAGGACGATGAACTCTGCTTGGAGAAAATTGTGACCAGAATGTGTCCTCGACAAAGATTTTGAAGGGTTTGAGGCTGACCCTGACAACCCTATGCCACTTGTAGAATGTATTGTGGCATTGGGGAATTCCATGGGGTTGGATGAGTGGCGAGGATGTGGAAAAGTTGATGGAGGACCACAATGAAGAGCTAACCACTGTAGAGCTGCAAG
>WNWK01011874.1:0-62361 GCA_009830355.1 Cherax destructor | reverse complement strand
ATATATATATATATATATATATATATATATATATATATATATATATATATATATATATATATATATATATAATCATCTCAAACTGCAATGTGCCTAGGAAGCCTGTTAGAAATGTGTCTAGGAATACTCTTAGAAAGATCAACAATATATTGAAATTCTTTTTTTGCTGCATCTTAAGTTAACGTAATCAAAATAGAAAGTGAAGTCATGTACGGATATGTACGGGATATGTTTAAAAGATAAGATTCAAAATAAAGTTGCTTGTAAAGGCAAAGCAATTGATCAACAAAGAGAGATAGTAGAGGCAACGTGTACTAGCTCCCTTAAGGTTTACTATACAAATAGTAGGAGTCTAAGAAATAAGATAGATGAGCTAAGATTACTTGCAAGTGCAAGTAATATAGATATTATTGCTATAACAGAGACCTGGTTCAACCTGAAAGATAGAGAAATGCCTTCCGAGTCCAACATTCAGGGTTACAAACTATTCCACACTGATAGGGTCAACAGGAAGGGTGGTGGAGTGGCGATGTAGTCAGAGATAATTTAAATTGTTGTGTTAGACAAGATATAAGATTAGAAACAGCGGACACAGAATCTGTTTGGCTAGAGTTTCTCGAGGGACGTGAAAAATTAATTTTGGGTGTGATTTACAGGCCCCCAAGTCTGGATAGGGAGTGCAGTAAGCTGCTATGGGACGAAATTCATAAGGCGTCTTGATATGAAAATATTGTGTTAATGGGAGATTTTAACTTTAGACAAATTGATTGGAACAATGTGACAGGTAATCTTGAGTCTAGTGACTTTCTAGATACAGTTCAGGATTGTTTTTTAAAACAGTTTGTGACAGAACCAACTAGAGGTAGCAACTTGTTTGATTTGTTTCTTGCTAACAAAGAATCACTAATTAATAATCTTGAGGTTAATGAAGAGCTTGAGGAAAGCGATCACAAATCACTTAGTTTTAATATATCATGGAATTACCCAAGTAACTGCAATCAAGTCTCTGTTCCAGACTTTCATGTAGCCGACTTCATGGGGCTGAGAAATTACCTAGGTGGGCTAAATTGGGATGACCTGACTATGGGTCAGGTAGGTGGTTTTGGTTGCCAATATGACGTTTTCCTGAGCGTAGTTCTAGCTGCCCAGACAACTTTTGTTCCAAGTAGGGAAATTTGATCTAACAAAAATGATCCTAAATGGATGAACAATAGATTAAAACATCTCATTGGTCGAAAGAGAGGCATATATAGGCGTATCAAAAGAGGGGATGGACAGATAAGAAATCAATATTTTCAATTAAAGAGATAAATAAAAAAAGGAATAAGAAAAGCCAACAGGGATTATGAGGCTAAGGTCGCAAGGGATTCGAAGACTAACCCAAAAGGGTTCCTTCAGGTATACAGAAGTAAGATTAAAGACAAGATAGGCCCACTTAAGAGTATCTCAGGACAGATCACGGACAGTAATAAGGATATGTGTGAAATTTTCAATACTTACTTCCTCTCAGTTTTTACTCAGGAAGATACTAGCGGAATTCCAGAAATAATAAATTATGTAGAACAGGAAGATAATAGACTATGCTCGATTGGGGTAACTAGTGACATGGTCCTCAGACAAATAGAAAAATTAAAATCTTACAAATCCCCAGGCCATGATGAACTGTTTGCAAGAGTTTTAAAGGAATGTAAAGAGGAACTTAGCAAACCTTTGGCAAATCTTTTCAATATATCACTACAAACTGACATAGTGCTAGACAAGTAGAAAAGGGCAAATGTAACACCTATTTACAAGGAAGGTGACAGGTCCTTAGCTTCGAACTATAGACCAATAAGCCTTACCTCCATAGTTGGTAAATTTATGGAGTCAATAATTGCCGAGGCAATTCGTAGCCATCTTGAAAAGCATAAATTGATTAATGAATCTCAACACGGTTTTACAAAGGGGCGTTCCTGTCTTACGAATTTATAAACTTTTTTCACTAAGGTGTTTGAGGAGGTAGATCATGGTAATGAATATGATATTGTGTATATGGACTTCAGTAAGGCTTTCGATAAAGTTCCACATCGGAGGCTATTGATGAAACTTAAGGCACACGGAATAGGAGGAGAAATTTTTTCCTGGGTAGAGGCATGGTTGACAAATAGGCGCCAGAGAGTTTGCATAAATGGAGAGAAATCATAATGGGGGCACGTCTCAAGCGGTGTTCCACATGGGTCAGTTTTGGGACCCCTGTTGTTTACAGTTTACATAAATGACATAGATGAGGGAATAAATAGCAACATAAGTAAATTTGCTGATAACACCAAAATAGGTCGTCCAATTCATTCAAATGAGGACATTAGAGCACTCCAGGATGATTTGAATAGACTGATGCAGTGGTCGGAGAAGTGGCAGAAGCAGTTTAATGTAAACAAATGCAAAGTTCTAAATGTTGGGCAGGACAATAACCATGCCACATATAAACTGAATAATGTAGATCTTAATACTTGTGATTGCGAGAAGGATTTAGGAGTTCTGGTTAGTAGTAATCTGAAGCCAAGACAACAGTGCATAAGTGTTCGCAATAAAGCTAACAGAATCCTTGGCTTCATATCAAGAAGTATAAATAATAGAAGTCCTCAGGTTGTTCTTCAACTCTATATATCTTTGGTTAGGCCTCATTTAGATTATGCTGCACAGTTTTGGTCACCCTATTACAGAATGGATATAAATGCACTGGAAAACGTACAGAGGAGGATGACAAAGTTGATCCCATGTATCAGAAATCTTCCCTATGAGGATAGACTGAGGGCCCTGAATCTGCACTCTCTAGAAAGGCGTAGAATTAGGGGGGATAGGATTGAGGTGTATAAATGGAAAAAGGAATAAATAAAGGGGATGTAAATAGCGTGCTGAAAATATACAGCCAAGACAGGACGCACAGCAATGGTTTCAAGTTGGAAAAGTTCAGATTCAGGAAGGATATAGGAAAGCACTTGTTTGGTAATAGAGTTGTGGATGAGTGGAACAAACTTCTGAGTACCGTCATAGATGCTAAGACGTTGTGTAGTTTTAAAAATAGGTTAGACAAATACATGAGTTGGTGTGGGTGGGTGTGAGTTTGGACCTGACTAGCTTGTACTACCCGGTCAGTTGCCGTACTAATTCCTTAAGTGGTAGTGACCTGACTATCTGAGACGGTAGCTCCTGGTGGTCGGCTAGATAATTATATGAGTGGGTGCGGTTGGGTGTGAGTTGGTCCTGACTAGTTTGTGCTACTAGGTCAGATGCACTGCTCCTTCCTTAAGTGAATGTAACCTGACCTGGCTGGGTCGGGGCATTGGCTTAAGCCTGTTGGAGACTTAGACCTGCCTCGCATGGGCCAGTAGGCCTGCTGCAGTGTTCCTTCTTTCTTATGTTCTTATGTTCTTAAGAAATCACAAAGAATCCATCAAGGAGTGAATACCCTTAAAACACCTGTCACAGGATAGTTCGGTGAATGAATGAGTAAAATCATCTGTCATAGAAGATAAATGAGTAGGGTAAAGATGTATACTTAATTATTAAAAAAAAAGATTACATCCCATCTCTAGAAATTCCCTGACCTCAACCAACTCGCAACAGTCATCCATTAACAAAAAAAGGGAGGTAGCAGGGAGGTAGCAGGGAGGTAGCAGGTAGGTACCAGGGTGGTACCAGGTAGGTACCAGGGAGGTACCAGGTAGGTACCAGGTAGGTACCAGGTAGGTACCATGGAGGTACCAGGTAGGTACCATGGAGATACCAGGTAGGTACTAAGGAGGCCCAGGGAGGTACCAGGGAAGTACCAGGTAGGTATCAGGTAGGTACCAGGGAGGAACCAGGGAGGTACCAGGGAGGTATACCAAGTAGGTACCAGGGAAGTATACCAAGTAGGTACCAGGGAAGTACCAAAGTCATGTCTTGTGAATGGGAATTATTATAATCAAGGGGGAAGCGCTAAACCCATAGGATTATACAGCGCCTGAGGGGGGGATGTGGAAGGTGTTCAGGATTAATTCAGGTAACTGGAGCACAGATCCAATTCCCTAGATCAAGAGCCCCTAACCAGCGTCAAGGAACCTCTCTTGAGGGGTTGTGGATGAGAAGAATGTTAAAGGTTTCTGCACTTTCTTAGTAAATATTGGGTAGGGAAACAGAAACCAACCAGGTAGACACTGTCCTTCCTTTACATTAGTGTGAAACGAAAGTGTGTTGAACATTTTGCTCCCTTGCAACATTATATATATTGATTATTGGTCTGATATGAGACCGAATAGCAGAGGCAATGATCCCTGGAGCTATTAATGCAGATTCTCTCTCTCTCTCAACACTCAATAGTTTCCGCAGAGATAAGCTAAGATATCTGCGAGGCAAGAGCTTGTGCCTACCTAAGCATAATTAATGCCTTCCCTAGCATTATCTTTGTGCATTGTTATGAAACATACAAACATGGAACACGATGATGTTGGAGCCAACTGCTGGCCACAGATTTCATTTGGTCAAGAGACTTTATTTCATCAACGTTTATTTGCTGTGCGAACACTCTGGATACACTAGTCTATAACAAGTACAGTCAAATGACAATCAAAGGGGAATAAAGAAGACATAAGTTTTTGGTTTAATATTTAATTCCACCAGCAAAACGTACGTATGTACAGGCTATTTAAACTGTATACAAAGTTCATGGATATGTTAAATTTAGTAGTGAAAAGATTTTAGAATTATGAAAATATTCTTGCTACCACAATTATTGTACACCCATACTACCACAATTATTGTACACCCATACTACCACAATTATTGTACACCCATACTACCACAATTATTGTACACCCATACTACCACAATTATTGTACACCCATACTACCACAATTATTGTACACCCATACTACCACAATTATTGTACACCCATACTACCACAATTATTGTACACCCATAATCAGACCGAGACAGAAGTTGGTCTGACGGTCTGGTCTAGGAGCGAAAAAACATCAGCCAGACCGTCCATCCTCTCTATGAAACATCAGCTCTAGCATCTAGTTAGCCACCCTACACCAGAGTGATGCATATTTCGGAAAGCAATGATCAGCCGTGCTGGCTAAAATGACATGCCGAAAAGCGATTTTATTTTATGTATGTCTAATGCAAGACGAATGCCCCTAAACAGAGAGATAAATTAGCTGCACCTGCCAACTGCGCCGGGTGCATGCCACATAGTCTAGGACAGAGTGACAGAAGATAGATTAATGTTCCGTATCTGTTGTTTGCTGACAAAGTAGCCATACAGAAGCTGTCTTCTGATGTCCATGAAGTGAAGACAAGCGTGCTACCATGATAACATTGGCCTTGAATGCACATAACAGTAATGCCACACACACCTTTCTTGTCCTGAACACACTGCTACAACGACAGATCCATCCAGGTTGGGTCAAGAAGAGAGATAAGCTGGCTTACATAGTTCTTTATTTTATTCATATATTGATGTAACGGGAGGCAGGCAGTTCAAGAACGTGGTATATACTAGTAGAGTTTTGTAGCCTCTGTTGTCGATGACGGACGAGACACACTTTATTGTTGTTAACTTCTGGTCACCTTGATTGCAAGATGTACTACGGGATGCTACGTAGATTTTTTTTTTTGGTTTATTCACATTTCACTCCTAATCATTCTATTACATCCCGGGACTCTAAAACCATTTAATTCATTCTTAACAAAGCTCTAGTATTAGTGTCATGCTCTCTAGTGAGCGTCATGATTTAGTTGTCCCTGAAACAAATGAAACCTGCCAGTGTTTTGCCCAAGTTCACACAGTTGTAAACTGACTTATGCATCTGAGGGAAGATGCCATTCCTTAAAGGCATCTTCAGAGGCATGCGGTTCTGGGATGAGGTGAAGTAGCTTATCAAAGTAGACATTTAATGATAATAATTCACTGGCACCAACTGACAGACTTGTGGAGTCAAAAATAGAAAGTCAGAATACAGAGGCTGGAACAACACACAAATAACCAGCACTCAGGAAAGAGAAGGTAATGATGACGTTTCGGGCCGAATTGGACCAGGGACAAGTTACACCGACTTGTCAATGCTCCAAGTAGGGCCGAGACCTCATTACTTTCGCAATTCTAAGTGCGGGTTATTTGTGCTCCAATGAAAGCTACTTTAAGAGGTCCAGCAAAAAGGCGAGGAATTAGACTCATGTGCAATACGGAGATTATCTTTATTTGAAGAAGTTTCGCATTCAAGTGGCTTTAACAATTCGGTACAGAGATGATATTTGTACGTACTCAGTCGTAGCAAGTGAGAGACTGAGTCCAGACTGATAGTTAAGAACTTTAGATACTACATAAGTTCGTCTGGAGACAGCCCTCCACCCGGATTGACTGACATTTAAACCAGTCAATCACAGTACAACTGGGGGTCCCTACAACTCCACAACCATAACTGCCGGCTTGGCTGGTTAGAGGAAATGCAAGAAGTGGTGGTGTGATGTAGCACAAATAAAATGCAACACATTAGCTTAAGAGGCAGTATACAGAGCTGAAATTAAACTTTTCAACCACAAGTATGTGAATACCTTCCACCACCCACACACACAGGAGGCCAGGAGCTGTGAATAGACCCCTGCAACCACAACTAGGTGAGTATACACACACAAGAAAATGGAAGACGGCAGAGAAGAGGTTTGTTTCGAAGGGAAATATAAATAATGGAAAGACCAGAACGAGTTCTTGGTTCACTCAAAGGTGTAGGGAGAAAAAACTAAGTGTGCTAGAGAATGGAAGAAGTACAGAAGACAAAGGACCCAGGAAAATATAGAGATTAGTCAAAGAGTCAGAAACGAGGGTGCGCAAATAAAAAGGGAGGCCCAGCGACAGTACGAAAAAGACATAGCATCGAAAGTCAAGTCTGACTCGAAGCTGTTGTATAGCCACATCAGGAGGAAAACAACAGTCAAGGACTAGGTAATCAGGATGAAGAAGGATGGTGGGGGAGTTCAAAATAAATGACTAAGATGTATGTGAGGAGCTCAACATGAGATTTAAAGAAGTATTTACAGTGGAGACAGGAAGGACTCCAGGAAGTCAAAACAGGGGGAGGGTACAATAACAAGGGATACACCAACAAGTGCTGGATGAAATACACTCACCCAAGGAGGAGGTAACGAAGCCGTTGCATGAACTTAATACCTCACAGGCTGTGGGACCAGACATCTCTCCATGGGTCCTTAGACAGGTAGCAGAGACGCTGTGTGTGCCACTAGCAACAATTTTCAGCACATCCATTGAAAATCTGCAACTACTTGAGGTATGGAAGACGGCAAATATATTCCCAATTTTTAAGAAAGAAGACAGACACGAGGCATTAAACTACAGACCAGTGTCACTGACGTGTATAGTATGCAAAGTCATGGAGAAGATCATCAGGAGGAGAGTGGTGGAGCACCTAGAAAGGAACAAACTTATAAATGACAACCAGCACGGATTCAGGAAAGGGAAATCCTATGTCACAAACCTACTCGAGTTTTATGACAAGGTAACGAAGTAAGACATGAGAGAGAGGAGGGTGCGTAGATTGCATTTTTTGGACTGCAAGAAAGTCTTCGACACAGTTCCTCAAAAGAGATTAGTGAAAAAAACTAGAGGATCAGGCACATATAACAGGAAAGGCACTGCAGTGGATCAGAGAATAATTGACAAGGCGGCAACAACGAGTCATGGTACGTAACGAGGTGTCAGATTGGGCGCCTGTGACGACCGGGGTTCCACAAGGGTCAGTCCTAGGACCAGTGCTGTTTTTGGTATATGTGAATAACATGACGGAAGGGATAGACTCAGAAGTGTCCCAGTTTGCAGATGATGTGAAGTTAATGAGGAGAATTAAATCGGATAAGGATGAGGCAAGACTACATAGAGACCTGGATAGGGTGAAAGCCTTGTCCAGCAACTGGCTCCTTGATTTTAACCCTGCCAAATGCAAAGTCATGAAGATCGGGGAAGGGCAAAGAAGACCGCAGACAGAGTATAGGCTAGGTGGCCAAAGTCTGCAAACCTCACTTAAGAAAAAGGATCTTGGGAAGAGTATAATACCGAGCACATCTCATGAGGCACACATCAACCAGATAACTGCTGCAGTATAATGATGCTTGGCAAACCTAAGAATAACGTTCCGATACCTCAGTAAGGAATCGTTCAAGACTCTGCACACTGTGTACGTCAGGCCCATACTGGAGTATGCAGCACGAGTTTGGAACCCACACCTGTTCAAGCACGTCAAGAAATTAGAGAAAGTGCAAATGTTTGCAACAAGACTAGTCGCAGAGCTAAGGGCAGGTCCTCCGAAGAAAGGTTAACGGAAATCGGCCTCACGACACTGGAGGACCAGAGGGTTAGGGAAGACATGATAGCGACATATAAAATACTGCGAGGAATTTACAAGGTGGAGAAAGACGGGATGTTCCAAAGATGGGACACAGAAACAAGGGATCACAATTGGAAGTTAAAGACTCAGATGAGTCAAAGGGATGTTAGGAAGTATTTCTTCAGTCATAAAGCTGTCAGGAAGTGGAATAGTCTGGGAAGTGTAGTGGAGGCAGGAACCATATATAGTTTTAAGACAAGGTATGATAAAGCTCATGTAGCAGGGAGAGAGAGGACCTAGTAGCGATCAGTAAAGAGGCGGGGCCAGGAGCTATGTCTCGACCCCTCCATCCACAAATAGGTGAGTACACACACACTCACCGTACCTCGGGACCTACACACTCCTCCAGCGTCCTCTTAATACTCAAATACTTTCTCTTTAAGCTTTTAATAACGAAATTTAAAAATATCCTACACATATTTTGTTAAGCTCTACAACCCACGACAAAGACTTGCTGGGTATCACAGTGTGGCTTTCCTCGTATTGGAATGTAATTGTGAAGTGGTGTGTTATGTGAGCCATTATATTATGGTGGTAACTCTCCCTCCACTACTTTCTCCAACACTACCTCCGCTATTACCTCCAACATTACCTCAAATGCTACCACCTCTACTGCCTCCAAGGCTACCTTCATTGCCACCTTCACCTCTACCTTCAACATTACCTACATCACTGTCTCCACACCTCCAGCATTACCTCCATAACTACTTCCAACACTCCTCCAACAAACGCTCCATTGTTGCTTCCAACACTACCTCCACAATTATCGCCATCATTACCACCACAAATACCTTCAATATTAATTCCATCTCTAAATAGTGTAGTGCATCTGTACACATAATTAATAGTGCAATGATTTACTGTCTAAGGGTCATGAATTTTCCACTCAACTTGAATTAATAATAAGAACTATAATAATTAACCACATTAGAGGAAAATAGAAATCCTCTTCCAATTTTTTTTCATTTATCATACCCACTATGAAACAGTTATTAGGCACACTATTATAAGCTTCCTTATTACTAAATGAACATTATCCAAAAAGCAGAAAGCACAAAATATAACTACCTAAACACTTTGTAAAAAATAAATAATCATATATAATAATTCCTTTTATAAGTAATACTTCTTAAGAATTCAAGAGACAATTAAGGTAAGAATCAACGTCATCTTCCTCCATCTCGCACCTTACTCATTATAATACTATATCCTGGTCCTGTAGTTTCATACCTCTCTCTACTCTTTATTGGGTGTTCCAATGCCCTTCATACATCTCCAGGGTTCACACTTACCCATTCACTTCAGTCTCAGCCTTATATAAAGGTGTTCAAACAGGAGCGTGGTGAGCCACACCCTCCCGTTACGATTCCTCACCCTCCCGTTACGATGCCTCACCCTCCCGTTACGATGCCTCACCCTCCCGTTACGATGCCTCACCCTCCCGTTACGATGCCACACCCTCCCGTTACGATGCCACACCCTCCCGTTACGATGCCACACCCTCCCGTTACGATGCCACACCCTCCCGTTACGATGCCACACCCTCCCGTTACGATGCCTCAAGCTACAATGCACTCGAAAGACTGCTAATTACACTTTCCAGATTCTACCCTCAACAAAAATTTGCAAATAGCATAAATAATGCTCCATAAGAACTTAAAATAAATTATAAGAGTAATTTTAGCATATTTAATATATTTAAATATAAAGTAAATTTGTAATAATTAAAGGTATTTTCGTACAAAAAGTTTATACCCACATTAAAAAAAATAAAAAATATATTTTTAACCATATCTTATTACAGTCTAAATATTATTGAAAACCGCACTATAAGCATCAAGGGATCCTGCTTGTACATAATGCTTTTTCCAAAAGTGTTGAAAATCTCAAAATTAGATAAAAAAAAGCAATGTAATTCTACAGCTGACAAAGTTTTCTCACCTCTGGCAAAGCACATTGTATCATTATACAGTTACTCTACGGTCACCAATATACCATGGCAACGTTCTCTGATATTCATAGCATAACCTAGCCCAATATAATGAGATTTTGCATCCCCTGCCAATGAAAATAATAAAATAATATAAAAAGAAATGTAAATAAACTATGCCACATAGACTAGGCAGCCGAGCTAATATATAGCAGATGCTCTCAATAACAGTACAATTGCTTAAATCCATTATTTTAATTAGAAGAAGGCAATAAATCTCGTAAGCTGAGCTACATTACAACCACTACCTCCAACACTGCTTCCAACACTACCTCCAACACTGCTACCAACACTACCTCCAACACTGCTACCAACACTACGTCCAACACTGCTACCAACACTACCTCCAACACTGCTACCAACACTACCTCCAACACTGCTACCAACACTGCTACCAACACTACCTCCAACACTGCTACCAACACTGCTACCAACACTACCTCCAACACTGCTTCCAACACTACCTCCAACACTGCTACCAACAATACCTCCAACACTGCTACCAACACTACCTCTAACACTGCTACCAACAATACCTCCAACACTGCTACCAACAATACCTCCAACACTGCTACCAACAATACCTCCAACATTGCTACCAACAATACATCCAACACTACTTCCAACACTACCTCCAACACTGCTACCAACACTACCTCCAACACTGCTACCAACACTACCTCCAACACTGCTACCAACACTACCTCCACCACTACCTCCAACACTACCTCCAACACTACCTCCAACACTGCTACCAACATTACCGCCAACACTCCTACCATCACTTCCTCCACCACTACCTCCACACTGTTACCAACACTATCTCTCCACACTCCAACACTACACTCTACCAACTACCTCCACATTCAACACTACTCACACTGCTACCAACATTACCTCCAACACTGCTCCAATCACTCTCCAACACTCTCCACATCTCCAACATGCTACCAAACTACCTCAACACTATCTCCACATTACTCCAACACTGCTCACATACCTCCACACTGCACCACATACCTCCAATACTACTCACACTGCTACAACACTCCTCCAACATCTACAAACACTACCTCCACCACTACCTCCAACATACCTCCACACTACCTCCAACACTGCTACCAACATTACTCCAACACTCTACCAAACCTTCCACCACACTCACACTTTCCACACTTACCTACTACCACATACCTCCACCACTACCACCTCCACCTCCAACATCCACTACCTCCAACATACCTCCACCTTCCACATTCTCCAACACTCACCTACACTCCACACATTACCACAACACACCAACTCTCCACCATTACCTCCACACTACACTACTCACCAACTACATACCTCCACACTACCTCCAACACTACCTCCAACATTACCCCAACCACTCCTCCACACTCCACCCTACCTCCACACTACCAACACTACCTCCACACTACCTCCAACACTACCTCCAACCACCTCCACCATTACCACACACTACTCCAACATCTACCTCCAACACTACCTCCAGTTCCTCCAACATTCTTCAACTACCTCAACTATTCCACTTATCCGGAACACACCTACTAACCCACAAATTACTTCCAACACTATCTTCACCATTTCATCCAGGAACCATCATCCACCACTGATCTCATAACTGATCGTCCAGAACATCATCAAGTGATGAGTCCAGGAACAATCATCAAGTGATAGTCCAGGAACAATCATCAAGTGATGAGTCCAGGAACAATCATCAAGTGATGAGTCCAGGAACAATCATCAAGTGATGAGTCCAGGAACAATCATCAAGTGATGAGTCCAGGAACAATCATCAAGTGATGAGTCCAGGAACAATCATCAAGTGATGAGTCCAGGAACATCATCAAGTGATGAGTCCAGGAACAATCATCAAGTGATGAGTCCAGAACAATCATCAAGTGATGAGTCCAGGAACAATCATCAAGTGATGAGTCCAGGAACAATCATCAAGTGATGAGTCCAGGAACATCAAGTATATCAGACATCATCAAGTGATGAGCCAGGAACAATCATCAAGTGATGAGTCCAGGAACAATCATCAAGTGATGAGTCAGGAACAATCATCAAGTGATGAGTCCAGGAACAATCATCAAGTGATGAGTCCAGGAACAATCATCAAGTGATGAGTCCAGGAACAATCATCAAGTGATGAGTCCAGGAACAATCATCAAGTGATGAGTCCAGGAACAATCATCAAGTGATGAGTCCAGGAACAATCATCAAGTGATGAGTCCAGGAACAATCATCAAGTGATGAGTCCAGGAACAATCATCAAGTGATGAGCCAGGAACATCATTGATGAGTCAGAACATCATGTGATGAGTCCAGGAACATCATCAAGTGATGAGTCCAGGAACAATCATCAAGTGATGAGACCAGGAACCATCATCAAGTGATGAGTCCAGGAACATCATCAAGTGATGAGTCCAGGAACAATCATCAAGTGATGAGTCCAGGAACATCATCAAGTGATGAGTCCAGGATCACTCATCAAGTGATGAGACCAGGAACAATCATCAAGTGATGAGTCCAGGAACAATCATCAAGTGATGAGTCCAGGAATCATCATCAAGTGATGAGTCCAGGAACAATCATCAAGTGATGAGTCCAGGAACCATCAAGTGATGAGTCCAGGAACATCATCAAGTGATGAGTCCAGGAACATCATCAAGTGATGAGTCCAGGAACAATCATCAAGTGATGAGACCAGGAACCATCATCAAGTGATGAGTCCAGGAACATCATCAAGTGATGAGTCCAGGAACAATTATCAAGTGATGAGTCCAGGAACATCATCAAGTGATGAGTCCAGGATCACTCATCAAGTGATGAGACCAGGAACAATCATCAAGTGATGAGTCCAGGAACAATCATCAAGTGATGAGTCCAGGAACCATCATCAAGTGATGAGTCCAGAAACAATCATCAAGTGATGAGTTCAGGAACCATCAAGTGATGAGTCCAGGAACCATCATCAAGTGATGAGTCCAGGAACCATCATGAAGTGATGAGTCCAGGAACAATCATCAAGTGATGAGTCCAGGAACCATCATAAAGTGATGAGTCCAGGAACCATCATCAAGTGATGAGTCCAGGAACCTCCATCAAGTGATGAGTCCAGGACCATCATAAAGTGATGAGTCCAGGACCATCATAAAGTGATGAGTCCAGGACCATCATCAAGTGATGAGTGAAGAACCACCATTAACAAGTCACAAGACCAGTACCACCATTAACAAGTCTGGGGTTCAATAGTGTCGACATCCAGGTTCAATTTCCTAGTCAGTGTGTCTTACTTACTCCAGCAACTAAGATTAACTATTATTGAAAGTAAAAGAACGATGAAATTTATTTGTATTGGTTCATCATATATGAAAACTTCTGGATTTCATCAATTAACACTAAAAAAAAGTTCTTTGTCATTTACTTAAAATACTGCAATTTTCAATAAACTGTTATTTTTAATTTAATTTGCTTGTTAATTTATAGTGCAAATAAATCTGCATTTCTAAAAATTTATTGCAACTAAATTTGGATGCAACCATGGTTGCTTTGTCATTGAACTACCAAAAATAATAATTTCTTAAAAGAGACGTGAAATTTAGATTTTTTTAGCGAGATTAAGTCAACGTACAGTAGTAAATATAACGTACAGTAGTAAATATAACGTACAGTAGTAAATATAACGTACAGTAGTAAATATAACGTACAGTAGTAAATATAACGTACAGTAGTAAACATAATGTACAGTAGTAAATATAACGTACAGTATTAAATATAACGTACAGTATTAAATATAACGTACAGTACTAAATATAACTTACAGTAGTAAATGTAACGCACAGTAGTAAATATAACGTACAATAGTATATATAAAGTCAAACACATAAGAGCCAGACACAAACACTGTACAGCAGAACAAGACAAAGACACAACACATCAAAATACGGACACAACATAGCCAGACAGACACAACAGACCCTGATAGACACAACAGAGCCAGACAGACACATCAGAGCCAGACAGACACAACAGAGCCAGACAGACACATCATAGCCAAACAGACACAACAGAGCCAGACAGACACTAAGAGCCAGACAGACACAACAGAGCCAGACACAGTACAGCAGAACAAGACACAGGCGCAACAGAACCAGACACAGACACAGACAGAACAGAACACGACACAGACACAACACAGCAGGACACAGACACAACACTGCAAGACACAGACACATTACAGCAAGATACAGGCATCAGTGGCATTCTGTCTTGAAAAAGTTTCTTCCATTGGTGAACTTTATCAAGTTATATCGAAGAGGAACTTATAAACATCAAAAATAGTTAAATTTACAGTGGATGTAATCCTGTGTATGACTTGGTAAGTTCCTCTATCTGACCTGGCAGGTTTTGTGTCTGACTTGATAAGTTCCCGTGTATGACTTGATAAGTTCCCGTGTATGACTTGATAAGTTCCCATGTCTGACTTGATAAGTTCTTCTCTATGACTTGATAAGTTCCTCTGCATTACAGATTAAAGTACCTTGAAATTGAGCTCAAAGTAACGGAAATGTTCGATTTTTGCTGATGTTCAAGAAAGACGGTGCTGTGTAATTACGCTAATATTAGTAATAAAGGTTATCTATCTATCACATTTATTAAAACTTAATATCAGAAACATGATATATAAAACAGAAGCACAATAAAGACGCCGACATTAATAATAAAAGGCATATTATATGGTGAGGCGGAGGCGGTGTTTACATTAGGGCAAACACACACTATTAGTTGGCTGTTATCTTCTTAGGCATCATGGTGACTTATTTATACAAATAATAAAAAAAAATGCGAAAAAACACGAAATAGTTTACAGTGAAGTTCTGCGACAACTGCGGGGAGACTGACGCATATGTTCTGGCAGGTCGTGTTTCTTTTATAGATTGCCGAGCAAACGATCGACTACTGAGCGATTTTTTTTACCAAACAAAGCGTTCGAGTACCGAATTGTTCGAGTACAGAGCTGTTCGAGTCCCGAGGTTACACTGTATATGTGTGTGTGTGTGTGTGTGTTTGTGTGTGTGTGTGTTCAGAATTCGCAGAACAGGCGAAATATTCACAAACACTAATCTCAGGTACGCAGTGCTCTACTCACCGTACCACACTGGTCCAATACCGCATGCAGAGTTGCAGCCAGCCTGAAGGCTGGCTGCCTTGGACCAAAACGTCTAGCGTTAACTGGGTGCCAAGGTGAATATATATATATATATATATATATATATATATATATATATATATATATATATATATATATATATATATATATATATATGTGTGTGTGTGTGTGTGTGCCGATTAGGTAAAACTGGCGATTTTGGCTTAAATAGTAAGGCTCTTCTTGCCATATAAGACAAGCGAAAATTTGTGTATGCAATAATTTCGCAAAAATCATTCTGAACCTAACGAAAAAAATATATTTCATTGTGTTTGTTTATTAATAAATTATTGTAAATGCATCAAAAATATATTTAGTTGGATTACGCTAAATTAAATTGCTCTTGTTATAATAAGGTTAGGTAAGTTTTCTAAGATTCTTTTGGTGCAAAATTATAAATTTTTACATTAACATAAATTAAAAAAATATATCTTCAAACGTATAAGAGAAAATTTTAGAAAGGACTTAATTTTACATGAGTTCTTGCTAATTTACCAGTTTTACCTATTAGGCACGACATATATATATATATATATATATATATATATATATATATATATATATATATATATATATATATATATATATATATATATATATATATATATAATATATATATGTCGTGCCGATTAGGTAAAACTTGCGATTTTGGCTTAAATAGCAACGCTCACCTTGCCATATAAGACAAATGACAATTTGTGTATGCAATAATTTCGCCAAAATCATTCTGAACACAACGAAAAAAATATATTTCATTGTGTTTGTTTATTATTAAATTAATGTTAACGTATCTAAAATATATTTAGTTGGGTTAGGCTAAATTAAATTGCGCTTGTTGTAATAAGGTTAGGTGACTGATTCATTACATTCTTACCATGTCTACTAAGAAGGTGATGTGATGAAGGTTTTGTATTATTTTCAATATTTGTTTTCTCCTTTGAAGATTAATTTAGCTTTCGTTTAGTTTGTAGGAAGATGTGGGTGTCCCAATGTGTTGATGGTGGAATACTTTCTGTAAGCGTATTATTGTTCCCTGATGCGAGTGTTGATGGTCCATGATGTTCCTCCCACGTAATGGAACTGAATCTCCCATTATGTGAGAGTAAATCTCTGTTTTTTTTTTTGTCTCTTTGGTGACCCTGCTTACTGCCGCCCTGATGGTGATAGATGTAATGACAGCTGTATTCTTGTTGTACGTATTTAACAATCTGGAAAGATTATTCAGAATGCAGGTTGAAGGGAAAATAATGGAACTGCTGAAGAATTCTTAGTTCTGGAAGTGTTGAAGACTTTAAGTTCTCAATGCCTGCAGCCTCGAATAAAGTGCCCAAGGGTAAATCAATTTTGAAGAAAATTTCTAATTATTTGAAACTCACCTTCAGAAAGTTCGTGTCATCAAATCCTGTTGTCTTTGACTGTCCCATTTTAAGGATTATTTTTCTAGGTTAATGCAAGTTTCCCTCTCATAGCTTACTGTGAGATTATCAATCATAAATTTCAACCCTGTCTCTTATTTCCTACCACATCTTGACATTTATGTTGAGAAGCATAAGCTTACATGTGAAAGCTTTATGTAAGCATTTTAAACTCAGTTTAAAGTAACTTTACCTGCCATCGCTTAAAGAACTGTGTTTTTAAACAAACGAGCCGTCACTCACCGTGTTATGGTGGCCTCGAAAAAAAGAGGTAACGCTTTCACCGTCACTCACTGATGTCGGCATGCCAGAAGCATGCCGACATCACAGCTGAGATGGTCCTGCGAACTGTAACATCCCCTCCCCTCCTTCAGAGTGCAGGCACTGTACTTTCCACCACCAGGTCCTCCTACCACCACTCAAGTCCTCCTACCAGGTTACTCTGAATCATATATGTAAATGACCTCCCCAACCTGAATTCAGTGGTACCATCATTACGCAATTTGCTTACGATGTTATCCATGTAGTTTCATCCACACCCTCATCTGGACAAAACAGGCATAGAAGGGTAATATAAAAAATGAATATTGAATTGCGAAGAAAAAACAACTGGGAGAACAAATGGAGAATCACGACCAATCCTGACAAGATCTTCATCACATCAACACCATCGGATGTTTTGCCACAACAATTGAAAACAATGGGGGTATTTCCATCAGAGGTACACCAATCACCATCAAAAATCCGAATAAGATCCTAATCTACGAGATCGACAGATTACTCCAGTCCACATCACACATCATCTAAAAGCTAAACTTAGCAAAAATCCGTCTCATTCAACTATACAGGTTTAATAAGGTCTCTCATATCAAGAAACACCTATATAAGATGATAATAAGACCTATACTTCAAGACTCGCGAAATCGTAATGACACGATTGCAAACAAACCGTACCACAGGTGGGGTTAGAACCCCCGATCAGAGAGTCTCAAAACTCCAAACCGTCGCGTTAGCCACTGGGCCAGCTAGCTTCAATAAGATTCATCCAACTAGGTATATTTCTACACCATATTTCTACACCACTACTTCATAGGATAGCATAGGCACCTATACTTCAATATATTTGTGTGCCCATGTCACTAACAACAAAAACCATCATGTTACAACAACAAAGATTCCCAACAAGGGATAGAGTCAGAATGGATGATCTACTCATCCAACAAGCGATTGGCGCAATAAATGTCAGGCTAGATATACTAAAAGAAGAGACAGGTATGCCGGACTGAGAAAACCCTCCCCAACTAACACCACTGTCTACATCAATGCACCTCCCCAAAGGACCTACAGAATGTTCCTCCAACAAAGAGTTCGACGTTTTATTCACAAGAGGGACTTCCCAAGACCACAGGTCCTAAGTGATCTCCCTGAACATATAGAAGAATGGGTACGACGAGAGCCAGTCTAAGTTCTAGGTAGATATAACCGACCCTACTACCTAGACTTTACATCTAACCAAGCAAGTAACATCTATAAGCCTCCTATGGCAGGACTCCCCCTCGGACGCAGTTGAGCCGACCACCAGCTCCAGCAAGTGCTCTGCAACCAGCCCAAACAACCTGCCTCCTGAAAAAAAGGCAATATGAAAAACTATACCTACGACCTTTATCAATATGCAACACCGAAGTGGTTGGTCCACTTACCTTTCCCATCCCTCTCCTCACCCCCACCCACCCGTTTTCCACATTCCATCCTTACCTATCCTCCTTCTCCCAGCTTGCCAAACCTCTGGTTAAATATCGTTGAACACCTCATAAATGTTACCAAGCTCACACTCCAACAGCACATCAGATCTTAAAAACCACTAGTCTCCGCTCACTGATGTATTGCAGCGCTCACTGATGTATTGCAGCGCTCACGCATTGCTCATTGCAACTGTATCCATTATAACTTTGGGCAACTTATTATGTGTTATTATGTTATCCCATTTACTGTGACAAAGTTTATCCTCACGTAAAAGGACAACATTTTATTGTGGCAATGTTTCGCTCTCCAAGAGCTTTGTTAAGCCTGCAGAGCGAAACGTAGCCAAAATAAAATGTCGCATTAGTTGCACTTTTGTCTTTTTACCTAACATATGGTCGGTAATTTTATCAACATTATTACAAGTTTATCTTTTTATATCCTAGCTGAATTATACTATATTTGACACAGCTTCATGCTTCATTATCTATCTTAGCTCATTGTAACAGTATTATAACTTAGAACATTGCTTAATATAAGTATTGCTAATTCATTTGAACACATCTATCGTATCTTAATAAAACTTTATTTACCATAGCCTAATGAAAGTATATTATAAAATATATAAACAAAATGAAAGTATATTAATTATAAGATAATGTAACACTATCTTCATTTAAAGGAATTATATCAACCATTAATGCAACTTTAAATATCGTAGTGGCGTTTCACCTAATTTAAAAAAAATATGTAACCTAATTTATCAAAGCTTAAAGTAACCTCGGATGCTAAACGCTAAAAAGCCTATATTAATTTTTAGTTAAAAAAAAAAAACATTAATTCAAATTAAAAAGTCTAATTTTTATATATAACAGTTACCGTATTTCCAAAGTCATATTTTTTTTGTTGGGGAAGATCAGTCATATTTGGCAACCAACATGGGGGGAAAAAAGTATTTAGCCAAATTTACTTCACTTGTTCATCCGAAAATTGAATTCTACGTTTGATTGAAACCAGATGAAAGTTTTATCGAAAAATCACTTGCACAGATATTTTCTTTAGTAGCGGGAGTCCATGAAGTTAATGATATTAAATACTATTCAGAGGACGATATGTGACCGTATAAATATCGTTAATGATAACAATATTTTTACGTTGGGAGGCTGGCGTGGGCATTATTTTCGCGTTGGCTGCAGTAATCTCGGCCAAAATATATTGTGAGTTGAATGTTGCGCTGGAATAAACAGGAAGATGATGTGAATCACTTTTGGTGGCCAAGTAGAATATCACACACACACGCCTCACACACACACACACACACAACACACAAACAAAAACAAATGAGGAAAACATGTGTGGGGAGTCACAACTGGGGTGCTACATAGATCTGTTCTCGCACCAAAAAGTTATTTTTAATTTGTGTAAATGATTCACCAGAACGGAATAAACTATTAAAAATTTAATTTAAAAATAAATGAAAATCTGAGGACAGTGAGTACACGGAATGGTAAATGGATGATGGAATTTAATGCAGACAAATGTCATGTAATGAAAGTGGGAGAAAGTGAAATCAGTCAATATTAATAATATAGACTGTGACAAAATATTGAAAGTATTGGAAAGATCAGGGATCGTATTAACAAATCTGTCACGAAGATCACAATGAAATGGAGAAATGATAATAGAAATAGCTATCAAATATTAAGAAGCTAATAAATAACAATATTTAAAATGCAGAGGTTGTACAGTGCCATCACCTGAAGAGGCACGTAAATATGCTCTAAAATGCCCAAAGAAGTACTACAAAATAAGAGTAACGAAAAAAACAAAATATTAAAGTTGCCCAGGGTGGCTAATAGGCTACACAACAGACATGGTAATAACATAAGATCACAATATGGCAGGAAAGACATGGGAAAGATCACCTACTACCTGGAACAGGGATAACAGGACGACACGATGGTAAATTGAAAAAAAGGTGGAGCAAAAGGGATAATGGAAAATGTGATTAACCAATGGAATGTATTAAAATAGGAAGTTGAAATTGATGCGTCAACCATTGATAGTTTGAATTTTTTTTGTAATGAATAAAGAACCGAAACTACACAAGCAAATTGATAATTACAAACACACACACACACACACACACACACACACACACAGGTGAGTACACACATTCACTCACACGCACACATTAATACACACGAATAAATACACATACAGAGACATGGTCGATACAATGGCTGAAGTAAGTGGGTAGAAGGGCCCATGTGGGCAGGGCAAAGCTACTGGTTGTGGGTGACTTCAGTCTCAAGGAAATCAATTAAGAAAACCATGGAATCCCCCCACCCCATAGAAAGGAATGAACTTATAAACGACAGCCAGCACGGATTTACAGATGGGAAATCCTGTGTCACAAACCTTCAAGGTGACAGCAGTAAGACAAGAGAGATAGGGGTAGATTGCGTTTTCTTGGACTGTAGAAAGACTTTTGAGACAGTTCCACACAAGACTTTAGTGCAAAAGCTGGAGGACCAGGCAGGTATAACAGGGAAGGAACAACATTGAATCAGAGAATACCTGACGGGAAGACAGCAGCGAGTCATGGTACGTGACGAGGTGTCAGGGTGGGAGGTGCTGTTTCTGGTATATGCGAATGACATGACGGAAGGACTAGACTCAGAAATGTCCCTGTTTGCAGATGATGTGAAGTTGGAGGAGGATAAGGCTGCAGGCCTGGTCCAGCAACTGGCTCCTGGAGTTCATCCTCACCAAGTGCAAAGTCATGAAGATCGGGGAAGGGCAAAGAAGACCGCAGACAGAGTACAGTCTAGGGGGGGGGCAAAGACTGCAAATCTCACTTAAGGAAAAGGATCTTGGAGTGTGTATAATACCGAGCACATCTCCTGAGGCACATATCAACCAAATTACTCCTGCAGCATATGGGTGACTAGAGAACCTAAGAATAGCATTCCGATATCTGAGTATGGAGTCGTTCCGGACCCTGTACACCGTGTACGTCAGGCCCATATTGGAGTATGTAGCTCCAGTTTGGAACTCTCATCTGGCGAAGCACGTCAGGAAACTAGAGAAAGTGCAAAGGTTTACAACGAGACTAATCCCGGAGCTAAGTAGGGCATGTCCAACGAGGAGAGGTTAAGGGAACTTGACCTGACGACACTGGAGGACATAAAATACTGAGAGGAATCGACAAGGTGGACAGAGATAGGATGCTCCAGAGATGGGACACAGCAAAAAAGGGGTCTCAATAGGAAGTTGAAAACTCAGATGAGTCACAGGGATGTTAGGAAGTATTTCCTCAGACATAGAGTTGTCAGGAAGTGAGGTAGTGGAGGCAGGTAACATACACAACTTTAAGAAAAGGTATGATAAGGCTCATGGAGCAAGGGGAGAGTGGACCTAGTGGCGACCAGTGAAGATTCGGGGCCAGGAGCTTTGACTCGACCTCTGCAACCAGAATTGGGTGAGCACACACACACACACACACACACACACACACACACACATTTCTTCAGCCACAGAGTAGTCAGGAAGTGGAATAGTCTAGAGAAAGATATAGTGAAGGCAGGAACCATACATAGTTTTAAGACAAGGTATGATAAAGCTCATGGAGCAGGGAGAGCAGAGACCCAGTAGCGGACAGCGAAGAGGCGGGGCCAGGAGCTGAGTCTCGACCCCTGCAATCACAATTAGGTGAGTACAATTAGGTGAGTACACACACACAAAATGGTGTGGACTCGAAGGACCCAGGGACCAGAGGAGAATGGTTCTGGTAAGGAGGAATGAATTGAAGAGCAGTGCAAAAGGATGGAACAAGAGTGGGAAAGAAAAATAGGAGAGCTTTCTGCTAAAATGGAGAGAGCGCTTTCTGTGAAACTGGAAAAGAGGTTGGAGGAGGAGAGGAAGAATTGGGAGTCACAAGCCGAAGCTGCAGTAGCCAGGATAAGGGGCCTAGAAGATGAGGTAAACAGGATAAAACAGGTTACAGGGGTATTGACCAGAAAAGTCATAGCATCAGGGACGCCCATTGGGAAGGAAGAAGATATAACTTATGCTACGGCCGTATCTGCCTACCAAGCAGGGCCAAGGAGTGAAGGGGGTGAGCAGCTGGGAGCAGGTGGAGAGGAGAATAGGGCAAATGCAGAGGCACGATCATGCCACCAAGAGCTACAGGAAAAAATAAGGGAGAAAATGGCCATGTACAGACAGGAACCAGAACCGCAGAGGGATAGGCAATGGGAGGAGGAAAGGGCAAAGGCAGTATTTATTCATGAGCTGCAGGAGAGCGAGGGAAGGACACACACTGAAAGACAGCAGGCAGAAAGAATGGAGACTGAGAACATCCTCAAAGAAATAGGTGAAGAAGACCGCTCAAGATGATTCTCAGGACAGAAAGAGTGTGGGACAGAATCCTCCAAGAGAAACCACGATTGAAGGAAACGGAAGAATACAAGAGGGTGTTCCTAGACCGGGACAGAACAAAAACAGAACGACAGCAGCTGAGGGAGAGGACGCAAAGGCGAAAGGAGCTAGGAGGAGAGACAATGACAGAATCAGCAGTGGACAACCAGAGAAGGGCAGAACAACAAGAGCAAGCACACACAGAACCATCCCCAACACACAACAACCAAGCACACTACCCCAACACAAACTACAACCCACACTCACAGCCCCCACCCAACACTCCATTATAGAATCCCACAGTACACCGCCAGGTCCCCCACCCTCAAAGACCCCCCAAAACAGTGTTAGAGAGGCAACTGAAGGTATGGTACACCAATGCTGATGGAATAACAAATAAGTGGGAGGAGTGGCACGAAAGAGTCAATGAGGCATCACCGGACATAATAGCTCTCACAGAAACCAAGCTCACAGGTATGATAACAGATGCCATCTTTCCAATGGGATACCAGATCCTGAGGAAAGACAGAGGGAACAGAGGGGGTGGAGGAGTGGCACTGATGATCAAAAACCGATGGGATTTTGACGAGCTGGAGAGAGGAGAAAGAGGAGAAGCAGGAGAATACATAGTAGGAATGCTACAGTCTGGAGACAAGAGTATGATGAGAGTAATAGAGCGATGGTTGACACACTGGCTGAAGTGGCCAGAAGGGCTCATGCGAGCAGGGCAAAGCTACTGATCATGGGTGACTTCAACCACAAGGAAATAGACTGGGAGAACTTGGAGCCACATGGGGTCAAGATACGTGGAGGGCTAAGATGATGGAGGTGGTACTGGAAAACTTCATGTACCAACATGTAAGGGACTACCAGAGAGAGAGGAGAGGATGAACCAGCGAGACTGGACCTAGTATTCACCTTGAGTAGGCAGATATTGAGGACATCACACATGAAAGACCCCTCGGGGCCAGTGATCATATGGTTTTAAGCTTTGATTACACAGTAGAGTTACAAGTGGACGGGGAGGCAGATAGGGCCAGAAGAATGAAGCCAAACTACAAGAAAGGGGACTATGCGGGCATGAAGAACTTCCTAAACGGGGTTCACTGGAACAAAGAACTGGAAGGGAAAGCAGTAAACAAGATGATGGAATATGTGACAACAATATGCAAGGAAGCTGAGGAGAGGTTTGTACCCAAGGGAAACAGAACCAACCAAAAAGCCAGGACGAGCCCGTGGTTCACCCAAAGGTGCAGGGAGGCCAAAACCAAGTGTGCTAGGGAATGGAAGAAGTATAGAAGGCAAAGAACCCAGGAAAATAAGGAGAGCAGTCGTAGAGCCAGAAACGAATATGCACAGGTAAGAAGGAAGGCCCAACGACAGTACGAAAATGACATAGCAGGGAAAGCCAAATCTGACCCGAAACTGTTGTACAGCCACATCAGGAAGAGAACAACAGTCAAGGACCAGGTGATCATGCTAAGGAAGGAAGGCAGGAGGAGAGATCACAATAAATGACCGCGAAGTGTGTGAGGAACTCAACAGGAGATTCAAAGAAGTGTTCACCGAGGAGACAGACACTCCAGAAAGACAGAGAGGAGGGGTACACCACCAAGTGTTGGACACAATACACGCAACCGAGGAAGTGAAGAGGCTGCTGAGTGAGCTAGATACCTCAAAGACGATGGGGCCGGATCACATCTCTCCATGGGTCCTGAGAGTGGGAGCAGAGGTGCTTTGTGTACCCCTAACAACAATATTCAACATATCTATCGAAACAGGGAGACTACCTGAGGTATGGAAGACAGCAAATGTAGTCCCAATCTTTAAAAAAGGAGACAGACGTGAAGCACTTAACTACAGACCAGTGTCACTGACTTGTATAGTATGCAAAGTCATGGAGAAGATTATCAGAATAGTGGTGGAGCACCTAGAAAGGAATGAGCTTATCAACGGCAGTCAACACGGTTTCAGGGACGGGAAATCCTGTGTCACAAACCTACTGGAGTTCTATGACAGGGTGACAGCAGTAAGACAAGAGAGAAAGGGGTGGGTGGATGGCATTTTCTTGGACTGTAAGAAGGCGTTTGACATGGTTCCACACAAAAGATTAGTGCAAAAGCTGGAGGACCAGGCAGGGATAACAGGGAAGGCACTCCAATGGATCAGGGAATACCTGTCAGGAAGACAGCAGCGAGTCATGGTTAGTGGCGAGGTGTCAGAGTGGGCGTCTGTGACGAGTGGGGTTCCACAGGGGTCAGTCCCAGGACCAGTGCTGTTTCTGGTATTTGTGAATGACTTGACGGAAGGAATAACCTCCGAAGTGTCCCTGTTCACAGATGATGTGAAGTTGATGAGGATTCAATCGGACGAGGACCAGTGAGAACTACAAAGGGATCTGGACAGGCTGCAGGACTGGTCCAGGAATTGGCTCCTAGAGTTCAACCCCACGAAGTGCGAAGTCATGAAGATTGGGGAAGGGCAAAGAAGACCGCAGACGGAGTACAGTCTAGGGGGCCAGAGACTACAAACCTCACACAAGGAAAAAGATCTTTGGGTGAGTATAACACCAGGCACATCTCCTGAGGCGCACATCAACCAAATAACTGCTGCAGCATATGGGCGCCTAGAAAACCTAAGAACAGCATTCCGACATCTTAATAAAGAATCGTTCAGGACCCTGTACACTGTGTACGTTAGGCCCATACTGGAGTATGCATCACCAGTTTGGAACCCACACCTAGCCAAGCACGTAAAGAAGCTAGAGAAAGTGCAAAGGTTTGCAACAAAACTAGTCCCGGAGCTAAGGGGTATGTCCTACGAGGAGAGGTCAAGGGAAATCGACATGACGACATTGGAGGACAGGAGAAATAGGGGAGACATGATAACGACATATAAAATACTGCGAGGAATTGACAAGGTGGACAGAGACAGAATGTTCCAGAGATGGGACACAGCAACAAGGGGACACAGTTGGAAGTTGAAGACTCAGATGAATCACAGGGATGTTAGGAAGTATTTCTTCAGTCACAGAGTGGTCGGGAAGTGGAATAGTTTGGGAAGCGATGTAGTGGAGGCAGGTTCCATGCATAGCTTTAAGAAGAGGTATGATAAAGCTCATGGCGTAGGGAGAGTGACCCAGTAGCGGCCAGTGAAGAGGCGGGCGCCAGGAGCTATGAATCGACCCCTGCAACTACAATTAGGTGAGTACACGCACGCTGAATTGTTTCCTATAAATTCTCCTTAATAGTTATGTGTATTTCTGGAAGACGAAGCAGTGAGAGTGAGAGGGAGGGATGCTCATAAAGGGTATCGCAGGAATCAGGAAATAGGTTGGGTAGAAGGATGGTTGGAAGAAGAAGAAGAAGAAGAAGAAGAAGAAGAAGAAGAAGAAGAAGAAGAAGAAGAAGAAGAAGAAGAAGAAGAACAACAACAACAACAACAACAACAACAACAACAACAACAAGAACAAGAAGAAGAAGAACAAGAAGAAGAAGAAGAACAAGAAGAAGAACAAGAGACTGGGAACAGATGTGTTGGTTACTAAGTCTAATACTCGTCATGAAAGAAATATCTCATTGAGCACGTTGACCTTTGTTAAGAGTGGAGGATGGAGGAGAGGGAGAAAGGACAAAAGAAGAGCAGAAGACGAGGAGAGAGCTGTTGTTGTGGCCTGAGGGAAAGTAAGGTTAGGATGTAGTTTTCTTATATACTATCTTTCAATCATCTTGATAGTAGCTGATAGTAACCAGTCGACGTACTTACTATCATATAACCTCGTTGTGAACTCTCTTGCTATCCGCCTTTCCTATTTTCACTCTATCTATCTCTGTTTCTGTCTGTCTCTCTGCACTCTCCTGGGTGGGTCTTCATTCATCTCCTTTGGCTCCCAAACACAAAAGACTCCAGATTACAAAAACGATTCAAGACAATTTTATACCGGTGAGTAATTTTCATTCATATCTTAGACTCAAGTGTTCGTATTAAGTGTTCATTGCTTACCCATAACCACCCCGGCAAGTACTACTCTTCTGCTCTATTAAATGGAATTCTGTTAAACGTTTTGCATTAAGACGGGAGTGTTAGTTCTTTGTAGAATACTAGAAATGCTTTTAAAAACGTTCTAGCTACATTTAGATTACTTGTCTTTTCTTTGATGTGTGTTTTACCATTTTTATTAGTGAAATAATAATAATAATAATAATAATAATAATAATAATAATAATAATAATAATAATAATAATAATAATAATAATAATAATAATAATAATAATAATAACATCTTTATTTCTACAAGTACATGTACAAGGTATAGAGGTCTAGCTGACATCAATGACATACTACTATATAGAAAGCCGCTTGTTATGCAGAGCATTTCGGTCAAATTAGTTAAATTTTGTCCCAGGATGCGACCCACACCAGTCGGCTAACACCCAGGAACCCATTTTACTGATGATGAGCATAGACAACTGATGTAAAGAAACACGCATAATGTTTATACCATCGCCGGGAATCAAACCCAGACCCTCGCCCTGTGAAGCGAGAACTTTAGCCACCAAGCCACGGGCCACCGTTGAAGGGTTACTGTTCTTCAATTTATAAAGTCTAAACATTATAGGTGATTACTCCCGGAACTCTTAACGTACATAACACCACGATCCAACTCTCTCTCTCTCACTAGTTATTCCAATAAAACTCTCTACTCCGGTCTTCGATGTTATGATAATGAAAAGGAACACAGAAAAAATTACTCCTCCGCTTTAGTTGAAACATTTGAATATTCTTCAAGTCTCCTTTTTATTCTTATCTTGGGTTAATTTTATTGCACTTTTTTGGGGAATCTTCTCCATATTGGATGATTTTGGTAGTAACCACAACCATGTCGTGGTTGGGTTTGTAGGTATTGCGTGACTGAACGCTTTTTAACCAAATAATTTTTACACTAAATATACTGGTACTATGAATAAAAGCATCATAAAACAAATAACAAACGCTTATGGGAGTGAAATCTGTTCTGGTGCAATGTTTCACTCACGTGTGGGATTTATCAAAGTATGTAACAATAAGGAGAAAACTTACAGCTTCTTGCAATGAGCAAGAAGCCTACTGCTTCTTGCTCATTGCGTGAAGCCTACTGCTCTATGTTGTTTTTCTTATATTTCTAGATAATGTATGCAACGAGAGTAGTAAAGGTGAATATACCAACCACTATTTTGTACGTGTGCGTGGGAGAGGGTTTTAAGATATTGTCCTTGTAGGCCTTTGGGAAGACATCAAACAGTTGTAAACTTGGTCACATTTACCACAGGGAATGCTGTAGTGTCTTGTCTCCTTGGAGTCTGTGTAGTATGTGAAAGTCCTTGTGATGTCTCAGATAGGTTTGGTGCTCATCACAGCGATATCGAGGTTGAGGTATATAAATAAATAAATAAATAAATAAATAAATAAATAAATATATATATATATATATATATATATATATATATATATATATATATATATATATATATATATAATATATATATATATATATATATATATATATATATATATATATAGGGAGGTACCACCTCTGGAACTGTCTTGGGGACCCTCATCCTCAGAGAAAAGAATAAACTTGGTTCAGGGAAAACTCAAAGTTCTCCCTGAAGCTGTTTGAAAAGTTTCTCCTACCACCCTCTATATTTTCTATATACTTTATTTAAAGACAAAATACATTGACAAAATACATTGACAAGAATACAACAGGGAGTAAAACAACAAAGATAACAACTCAGAGCTACATCTCAAATACTTCGTCCAGCTCCCCGGCAGTGGGCTGCGAGAACAGAATGCTGCAGACATTTTCCCTCTGGATCGCAACACTGAGTCTCTGAAAGAGGAAGCTGGCCGCCCTGTGGCCATTGGTTTCTATGATGAGTTTTTCACCCAGGTCTTTGAGAAACTTTAGAGCACACTTGCCCCATGCTCCATGGGTCTCCGACCCTATTGGGATGAAGTTATAGCAAGGAGGAAGGCCTTCATATTTGTGGGTCTTCTGGGTCTCCCTGTGGCTGGCAGCTATGGAGTATGGCAAGTAGATGTCTGCCACTGTAGCCGCATAGGTGTAATCCCAAGCAATCTGCTTACCATCCTTCCAGGGTAGCATGTGCTCCATCAGGACGCTTTTGACTTCCATCATACCTCTGCACTTGGGGGTTCCCGTTGGGCTGGGCAACGGGCTGTGGCGAGGCTTCTCTTTATGATGTCGTTGACATCCTCATGTCTAGCATACTTCTCTTCTGGTGTGTGACACACGAGACCATGAAGTCCGAATTGATCAGCCGTCGCCCTGCCGTTCGGTGAGTATGGGGGGCGGCCTGGCGATGAGCAACACGAATCCGAATGGCCTGTGGGTCGAGTCGGGTGCCCAGGGAGGAATTGGGAATGGCTAGAAGGAAATCTCCTGAGTGTTGTGCCTTCACCGCTAGGAGACGAGCTTTGTCCTTTCCTGAAGAGTTGATGAGCATTGTGTTGGCGATTTTTTCCATGATCGGTTTGTCCCAGTGGGACTGTTTGTGCTCTTTCGGAGGAGCTTGTCTAGTTGAGGAGTCTGCAAGGGTGTCCCATCGCACGGCTGCTTCAATGAACCTGGGGTCTTGAGCTCCCACCACACCTCTCAAGCGTTCGGGGACAATCTTTTTGACTAATCCACTGGAAGCCAAACACGACGACATAAATGCAGGTAAAGCTACCTACGTTGCTTTGCGCACCCCTATACCTCTCAGTCGCACTGGGAGGGTTGCCTGCTCCCATTGCCGATCCTCTAGAGACAGATTCAGTGCCTTCTTAAAGGTTGATCTCAGGTGTGCATCATACTCGTCAAGTGTTGGGTTGTCAAAAGAGGGTGCGCACCTCAAGAAGTGAGTCTTGGCATAGTAAGACACCTTATGAGGAGATACAGGGCATCATGGGCATCAATATCACTTATTCTCTCCACCATTCTCTTCAGGTCATTCACTTTGTCCTTGAGGACAGTGTCGATAGACTGGTGACCCAGTGGTGCTCCCAAGAGGGTACTGTTGGTTGGAGTGGTAGTAGAGATTTCCGGGAGGATTGTTCGCACAGCATTGATTATTTCCTGGTTCGTTGTGAGGATTTCACACTTGGAGGGATTGAGGATGAGTCCTAAGGCTTCTTCCTGTGTCATTACCAGTTGTAGGTCCTCTAACAGGGACTCTTCAGTACCTGCCAGAGTGCCATCATCCAGGTACCAGATGTTGAGCTCGCTGCATAGGCTGGAAGTTAGTTTTCTTATTGCCAAGCAGAAGAGAAGTGGAGCGAATGGATCACCCTGCTGAACACCCTCAGATGAGGGAATTTCATGTTCGCCAAACAAAAGAGTTGAGGGTTTGCTGTAGCCAGCTGAAATGAAGGGAAAAAGACTTGGGAACCGATCCCGAACGGCCGGCAAGACCACATCTCTCTTTACCATATTAAAAGCATTTCAAAAATCAAGTTTGACTACGGCCTTGTCTTCTGGTAGGTCCCTGATGTAGGCCCTTGCCGCATTAGCTGCGGCTTCACTGCCGTGAGAGACCCCAAAGCCCAGTTGGTGTTGCTGGAGTAAACTGGCAGCTTCTAGGCGAATGTTTCTTACTGCAGCTTTGGCAACGAGAAGGCGAAGGGTAATACCAACAGGCTTACCAATAGGCTTAAATAGCAACACTCTTCTTGTCTTAGAAGGCAAGCAAAAATTTGTGTATGCAATAATTTCGCAAAAATCATTCTGAACCTAACGAAAAAAAATATATTTCATTGTGTTTCTTTATTAAATTATTGAAAACTTATCTAAAATATATTTAGTTGGATTAGGCTAAATTAAATAGCGCTTGTTATTGTAAGGTTAGATAAGTTTTCTAAGGTTCTTTTTGGTACAAAATTATTAATTTTTACATTAACATAAATGAAAAATATATATCGTTAAACGTATAAGAATTTTTTTTAGAAAGAACTTAATTTTAAAGGAGTTCTTGCTAATTGACCAATTTTACCTATTAGGTCTGGTGAACCACACGTCCAAGAAGTGGACTGCATATAAGTTTAAAGCTTTTTCAAAAGTTGCTATGACTGACAGCAACAACTTGTGGAGCCAAGATTGCATTAGTCAAGACTTAAAAAATGTATCTTTTTAACATTTGTCGGAGTTGCTCTTTTTCTTAACATAACATAAACGTCATTGATATTAAAAACAATATTACCTATGACATGTTATATTTCGAAAAACTGAGAAAGATAAGGTTAGGCTGTAAATTTATTTACTTGTGGTCAAAGATAATAAAGTTCCTCTAGGAATTCTCATGAATAATTGTATCTATATGTACATACATACATATCTTTTAATATGTGCAAAATAGCTCTAGGTCTTTCATGTTGAAATCAACACATCATCAGGAGTTTGCAATATTGCAGACTGCTGGAGAGAGTCTTTCCCTGGACTGAATCTGCCTGAATTTCCTACTCTATTTCTGCAACATTGCAAGCTCCTGATGATGTGTTGATTGCAAAATGAAAGGCCTAGACCTATCAACCAACTTTCCCTGTGGATATTGTACATCTTTTATCGCTCCTTCGCGATTATTGTGCATATATATTATGTATAATTCTCTGTTTCAATATAAAATTTATATTGTTGTATTTCATTCTTGCAGGTGAGAAATTGTCAGAGCACAGGGAAGGGATACACCGGAAACAGGTGAGGAATACTCCAGGCACAGGTGAAGTATAATCCAGACACATGTGAAGTATAATTCAGACACAGGTGAAGTATTATCCAGACACATGCGAGGTATAATCCAGACACAGTTGAAGTATAATCCAGACACAGGTGAAGTATAATCCAGACACAGGTGAGGCATAATCAAGACACAGGTGAAATATATTCATGACACATGTGAGTAATGTAATTAAGTTCTCAACATTGATTATACTTGAATAAACTGCTAGGGTAATATAGAACATTGTCTTATCACAAACAAAGTATGCATGATAAGTTTCATATTCGCCAGACACTACCTTGCTTTATACATATAAAAATCAACAATAATAGAGTCTGAAAGATAAATTGTTCGGCGAACCCTTCCTTGAGTGTGTGTCTTGTTTCAAACCTTTACACTTTCTTTAATTTCTTGACGTGCTTAACCAGGTGTGAGTTCTAAACTAGTGCTGCATACTCCAGTAAGGGTCTGATGTACACGGTGCACAGAGTATTGAACGATTGCTTACTGAGGTATCTGAAAACTATTCTCAGGTTTGCCAGGCGCCTATATGCTGCAGCAGTTATTTGGTTGATGTGCACCTCAGGAGATGTGCTGGGTATTATACTCACCACAAAACCCTTTTCCTTGAGTGAGATTTGCAGTCTTTGGCCACCTAGCCTATACTCTGTCTTCGGTCTTCGTTGCCCTTACCCAATCTTCATGACTTTGTATTTGGTGGGGTTAAATTCGAGGAGCCAGTTGCTGGACCAGGCTTGCAGCCTGTCCAGGTCTCTTGTAGTCCTGCCTGATGCTCATCCGATTTAATTCTTCTCATTAACTTCAGATCATCTGAAAAGGGGGACACTTCTGAGTCTATCCCTTCCGTCATGTCATTCACATATACCAAAAATAGCACTGGTTCTAGGACTGACCCCTGTGGAACCCCGCTCGTCACAGGCACCCACTCTGACACCTCGTCACGCACCATAACTAGCTGTTGTCTCCCTGTCATGTATTCTCTGATCCAATGCAGTGCCCTTCCTGTTTTGCGTGCCTGATCCTCTAGCTTTTGCACTAATCTCTTGTGAGGAACTGTGTCGAATACCTTCTTGCAATCCAAGAAAATGCAATCTACCCACCTTTCTCTCTCGTGTCTTACTTCCGTTACCTTGTCCTAAAACTCCAGTAGATTTGTGACACAGGATTTTCCTTCCATGAATCCATGCTGGTTGTTATTTATAAGTTTTTTCCGTTCTAGGTGTTCCACTCTCCTCCTGATAATCTTCTACATGACTTTGTATACTATACACGTCAGTGACACTGGTCTGTAGTTTAGTGCCTCGTGCCTGTCTCCTTTCTTAAAAATGGGGACTCGTGACTTTGTCCTTTCTTAAAAATGGGGACTCGTGACTTTGTCCTTTCTTAAAAAAAGGACTACATTTACCGTTTTCCATACATCAGGTAGTTGCCCAGTTTCAATGGATATGTTGAATATTCTTGTTAGTGGCACACACAGCATCTCTGCTCCCTCTCTAAGGACCCACAGAGAAATGTCCGGTTCCAATGCCTTTGAGGTATTAAGTTCACGTAGCAGCTTCTTCACCTCCTCCTCGGTTGTGTGTATTTCATTCGGCACTTGTTGGTATATCCCTTGTTGGCGTACCCCCCTATTCTGACTTCCCCGAGTCCTTTCTGTCTCCACTGTAAATAATTCCTTAAATCTCATGCTGAGTTCCTCGCATACTTCTTGGTCGTTTCTTGTGAACTCCCCACCTTCCTTCCTCAACCTGATTACCTGGTCCTTGATTGTTGTCTTCCTACTGATGTGGCTATACAACAGCTTCGGGGTCAGACTTTTGATGCTATGTATTTTTCGTACTGTTGCTGGACCTCCCTCCTTATCTGTGCAAACTCGTTTCTGGCTGTTCGATTAATCTCTTTATTTTCCTGGGTCCTTTGTCTTCTGTATTTTTTCCATTCTCTAGCGCATTTAGTTTTTGCCTCCCTACGCCTTTGGGTAAACCAAGGGCTCTTTCTGGTCTTCCCATTATTTTTGTTGCCCTTGGGAACAAACCTCTCTGCCTCCTTGCATTTTGTTGTCACATAGTCCATCATTTTGTTTACTGATTTTCCTGATAACTCTCTTTCCCATTGATCCTCTTGCAGGAAGTTCCTCATGCCTGCGTAGTCCCCCATTTTGTAGTTTTGTTTTATCCATCCTACTGCTGTTACCCTCTCTAATTGTAACTCTGCTATGTATTCAAAGCTCAGGACCACGCGATCACTAGCTCCAAAGGGCCTTTGATATGTGATGTCCTCAATGTCCGAGCTGCTCAGGGTGAATACGAGGTCCAGTCTTGCTGGTTCATCCTCACTATCTTTCTGGTAGTTTCCCTAATTTGTTGATGTATGAGGTTTTCCAGTACCACATCCATAATCTTGGCTCTCCATGTTTCAGGAACCGCATATGGCTCCAGGTTTTCCCAATCAATCTTCTTGTGATTGAAATCACCCATAACTAGTAACATTGCTCTACTCGTGTGAGGTCTTCTGGCCACCTTAGCTAGTGTGTCCACCATTGCTATGTTGCTCTCTTCATATTCTTCTCTTGGTCTCTTGCCGTTTTGGTCAGACTTGGACCATTTACAAGTCACACTACCACACAAAGGTGAGGGAGCCAGTATATATAGGAGAGGCAGACAAGGACGGGAAAAAGAGAGGAAGAAAGAAGGAAGGGGAGAAGTAGTGGTAGAGCTAAAGTTGGTAGTGGAAGTAGGTATACCAAGTAGGCAGAAGCCTATTTTAGTCCTGGTATTACAGTGGAAGACCGTGTTGGTTGATGAGTTTGTGGTATATTTTGAAATGTAGCTCAAGGTCATATTTACAGAGTATAATATTGAGGGAAGAGAGAGAACCCTCGATTTCTTTTTAGAGTGTAAAGTGGATGCAAGATTCGATATGGTTGAACCTGTGTTGAAGGGTAGGGATATCCAGGCCTCATGGAGTTATAAGTATGTCGCTGACATAAAAAGTGTGGTGCCTGAAAAGGGAACGATGGAGAAATCATGTGGCTCCACTTGTAGGAGCCGCTAGCCAATGTCGTGAAACCATAGATGCAAGTCCGTACAATCTAAACTGATATATTTAAATCACTCAAATAGTTCAATGGGGGTCTACAAAAGACTCAGGCAGAAACGGGTAAGTCGAAAGAATCGTCAATATTGTTGCCCAGGAAGGCTGTATGGGCACAGCTGACAAGCGAGTAGAGGGCACCACTGAGCTAACTCAGTAACAAGGTCAATGCTTGTACCTAGAGCTTTAGAGAGTTGCCCGATATAGGCTTACATTTGCCTTTGTCACTCACATGTGTCATTCCGACACAAAATTTAAACATAAGTTTAACTGGTTTAACAAGGTACACAAGTTCTACATCAACTTTACAATCTATATATATATATATATATATATATATATATATATATATATATATATATATATATATATATATATATATATATATATATATAATTGTAACCACGAACGAGTGGTATTTAATCAGTAACAATGCTGTGACTAGCCAGGGGATCGAACCCGTGTTGTTTTAGTCCGCCTCATTGTGAGCAAAAGTTTACGATGCTATAGCGACTATACAATCCTACAAGAATCCCGCACCCAGCAGAGCTAGGTGTTGTACCGTGATCCGAGGACATACGATGGTGTAGGTGTCTCAAAGCTAATTTCATATATAGTATTGTAACCAAGAACGGGTGGTATTTAATAAATAACAACACTGACTTTATCTGACCAGCCTTGCTGTGGTTCCTACGACAGTTTGCGTAAGCCCAGCAGTAACAGCCTGGTTGATCAGATCTGATCCACACAGGCCTGGTCTCAGATCGAGCTGCGGGGGCGTTGACCCCCGAAATCCTCTCCAGGTATACTCTAGGTAACTAGGTAAGAAGAGCTACAGGTTGTTCTTCCCCCATCTTTCTCAACAACCAGTCGTAATTGTCATGAAACCACAGAAACGTTCCTACGCCATAATTCACTCATTAAGTAGATGTCCATTTGATATCTCAGTTATATGGCGTGTCATAGAATTGATTGAAGTTTGTAGAACTGTGTATTTTAAACCAGTTAAACTTATGTTTAAATTTTGTAGTCGGAAGCACATGTGAGTGACAAAGGCAAATGTAAGCCTATATCGGGCAACTCTTTAAAGCTCTAGCTACAAGCTTTCATCTTGTTACTGAGTTAGCTCAGTGGTGCCCTCTACTCGCTTGTCAGCTGTGCCCATACAGCCTTCCTGGGCAACAATATTGACGATTCTTTCGACTTACCCGTTTCTGCCTGAGTCTTTTGTAGACCCCCATTGAACTATTTGAGTGATTTAAATATATCAGTTTTGAAGATTCTCGTTTTTGACGGACTTACGGCCTATCTATGGGTTTCCCACAGAATTTTGGGCTGGCGAACTTTCACAAGGAACAAGTGGAAGCCGCATGGTTCATTTTGTTACACTGTTCCTAAGTAACATTCAGACCAATTTTCAGGAAATTTCGTTCAATTTTAGGGGTCGCGCAAAAAGGCGTCTCTCGCCGACACAAGAGAAATTGAACAAATTTTAGTTTTTGTTCCTCTTTCACATAGCATAGCGCTTTGTTGAGCGCGAAACAAGCGAGCGATTATATATGCATTGAAGAGGAGGTTCCACTCGATTTAAATAAAGCAACGTGTTTGTCATGAATTCTTGGATGAGAAATCGTCAGTTTTGATGGACCGTCACAACCACTGGGCGAAATATTCAACTGAAAAATCACTGATAATGGGTGTTTTCCCCAGCTGATTTCTCCCACTAAAAGTTGAAGAAAACGTTAATGTAAATTCTTAATCTTTTCTCTTTCGAATTCAGTAAAGAAAACATAGTGTCACAACAGAAAATTTCAGGCAATTCGTTTCTCAAGTTGAACAAACATTGAAATTTGGCCAAACATCCCCTCAAGTTATTAGCCTTTCAAAAGCATCTGGTCGTGTCGGGTCGGGTCAGGTCGCTCATTGTCACACCAACTGCTAGTAAGAAGGCGCTTCGCTCACTGTGCTTGCTCGTAATATTACTTCCTCATGCCTACTTGAGCGTGCATAGTTCCTTTGTATAAAGGCAAAGAGGACAAAAGAGAGTGTAAAAATTATAGGGGAATAAGTCTGTTGAGTATACCTGGTAAAGTATATGGTAGAGTTATTATTGAAAGAATTAAGAGTAAGATGGAGAGCAGGATAGCAGATGAACAAGGAGGTTTTAGGAAGGGTAGGGGGTGTGTAGACCAAGTGTTTGCAGTGAAATATATAGGTGAAAAAGGTAAAAATAAAGGTAAAAAATATAGGTAAAAAGGTGTTTGTGGTGGGACTTCAATCTGTCCCTCTAAAATTCAACCACCCTCCTTCATTAGTCTCTCCTTGGTCAGAGCAGGAAAGTGGCGACGGTGATGGTGATCCGTCATGAGGTGAAGAAAGTACTGTTTCTACTCTTTGTCCTTCGACAAAGAGTAGTTGTGTTTGTCTCCCATATTTCAGGGTCTTGACTCAAGAAGGAAGATTTTTTCTTCCCCTTCCTCTGCTCAGCAATGAGGTAAACATCTTCTACGTCCTCATAGTCACGAATTCCTCCAGTCTGACTCCGATCTCTGGGACACCTTGCAAGCGACAAGGGCACCCTGGTTTCTTTTCCCGCTCGAGGATGGTCACCATCTTGCGCTTTGTCGCAATGTCCACAATCTTGTTAAAGAACGCCAATCCAACCAGATGCTCTGCCAGATACCAGAGACGGCGTGCTAAGGTGATGGCAGCAGCATTCGCGATCTCTTTGTCATTGCGAGGGGCTTGTATGTCACCCGGAGCCTCGTTCCAGAACCAGACGTACATGAAGGGGATGAAAAGTGAGAGTAGGTTCTCCTTCAGGTGAAAGAATTGTGAGAAAAACTCGAGGGGACACCCTACTAACCACCATTCCGATGCACTTCGTGTACTCGGTGCCATCTGCGATAGAGAGAAACCACAGATAAAGTTTTCCGCAACCTTTAAATAAGCATGAAATAGTCCAAATTTTGGCACACAGTACAGGCTCATATAGTGGAATAAAAATTACATTGTGGAATGCACTTCCTTTGAAGTTTTAAAATTAATATGTATTTTTCAACCGGTCTAATATTTCCCACCAAGGTAGGGTGGCTCGAAAATGAAAAACTTTCACCATCATTCACTCCATCACTGCCTTGCCAGAGGCGTGCTTACACTACAGTTATAACACGCTCATGCATGTTTGCTGGAAATCCAAACCCCTCGCACACAAAACCTTCTTTACCCCCTCCCTCCAACCTTTTCTAAGACGATCTCTACCCCACCTTCCCTCCACTGCAGATTTATACATTCTCGAAGCCATTCTATTTCGTTCCACCCTCTATATGTCCGAACCACCTCAACAACCCCTCCTCAGCTCTCTGGATAATAGTTTTGGTAATCCCGCACCTCCTCCTAATTTCCAAACTCCGAATTCTCTGCATTATATTCACACCACACATTGACCTCAGACACGACATTTCCACTGCCTCCAGCCTTCTCCTCGTTGCAACATTCACTACCCATGATTCACACCCTTATAAGAGTGTTGGTATAACAATACTCTCATATATTCCCCTCTTTGCTTCATAGGACAAAGTTCTTTGTCTCCACAGACTCCTCAGTGCATCACTCACCTTTTTCCCCCTCGTCAATTCTATGATTCACCTCACCTTCCATAGACCCATCTGCTGACACGTCCACTCCTGAATATCTGAATACATTCACCTCCTCCATACTCTCTCCCTCCACCCTGGTATCCAATCTTTCGTTACCTAATTTGTTTGTTATCTTCATCACTTTACAAACTGAATAGTAATCAGTTACCCACCAATATAAGAGGCAGCATAAGATGATATGTTAATGTGAATTAATGAGTTAGCAACTGCGCACATTTCTGCTTTACACTGAGTGGTGGTGTAATAATTGATCACAAGGCAGTAATGACAAAATTACAAGCAAAGCGGAACAATTTATGAAAATATATCACCAATTTACTCCCACGCTGTATAAGTTAAACGTCACTATATTGCTCAAACGTCCATTTAAATTTTATGCAAGACTTGACAATTTTCTGTAAAGAAATAAGTAGACACACGTAGTGGAATCAAACAATAAGGAGTTGCAAAGTGATACTTAATCTGCAACTTGTTTCATTATATATAAAAGGTGAATGTAAAAATAAGATTATCACACACAAAAAAAAATACGGAGAATATGAACTAGGTGTAAGTTCAAAAAAGCTGAATTAACAAAATGTATAGACTTAACAAATTAAAAGTGTGTGGTACAGAAAAGGTCTGGCGTTTCACTGAAATAATTTACCAGCTTCAAGGCCAACCATTGTGAGGAAACAGGACATTGTACTTATATGCTAAGTGTAGGAGTAACGCCGATCCAGGGGTAAAGAGACAGTTAAGGCAGTGAATTCCACTTACACAGATACAACGTTTCACCCATAAGAGAACTTTAACCAGAACCTGTGTATTTGATTATGGCAAGTAGCGTGAGACATCTTGTAACAATATGCATTTTTACCAGGACACAGCAGCACTGTCGACTAAACTACAAATGAGTTAATGTTGGTGGATTTTCGTAAACACTGCAGTGAAATAATATAAATACTGCAATAAAATGATCTGATTGCTGCTATAAAGTTTAACAATGCAAGGCACATGTCTTGCATTAATCAGTGCAATCAGGGGAGAAACTTTTTTTTAGTAACTCAGTTAGGTCAAAATTTCAACAAAGTTGTTGTTAAAATACGCAGTTGATTACGCAACAGAAGGCTATTTTACCCCTAATTACAAACAATTAATGGTATGAGAGTTGTTTAACAACTTCAAAATGATATAACTCTTTGAATAAAGAAGTAGCAAAAATCTGAACAAATATTGTACCGCTTCCGTATTCCCAAATTGCATAACCCCAGTCCCCTATGCCTCAATGCACGAGACTGGAGTAGTGCAGAGTGCGGCATCAGTTTACATTAGCGTTTAAATTTCGAAGCAAATCAGGAAAGGGATTCTCTAGGCATCGCAATGAAACTAATATTCCACTTTATTCAATAAAAATGACAAATTAGGACATACACAACTCAAAACTAATTCAAACCTTTTACTAACAATCGCCACCTTTGAAGCTATCGTAAAATACACAATCATATTACGCTTACAGAGGTTCAGAATTTGTATTATCAAGTACTTAAAAAAAATAAGTTTTATTTCATAGGTGTATAAAAGTATATTATGTAGATTTAACCTACGATAACCCAGTCAAGTCACTCAACAATACCCTTTACCTACACAACACTCCATGTAAAACTTGTGGGTCTTCCAAAACTATTCAATCTTTCCTTAAAAAAGACACTCTTGAAAGCATTCCCATCCAAAACGTCCTTTTCCAGCCTCTTCCCCTTCCGAAACATTTCTTTTAAAACACTCCACCTCCCCTTCTAGAACGTCTCTCCTAAAACACTCTCCCTTCCCTAAAAGGGCATATTTCTTAAAATACTCCCCTTCCCTACCAGAACACCTCTCTTGAGACACCCCCCTTCCCTACTAGAACACCTCTTTTGAGACACCCCCCTTCCCCTCTACGGAACACTTCCTATTTCCTAAAGAACATCACTCTTTCCCTTGAATCCCCTTTCCTCCAGAGCATCCCCTTCCTCTGTATTCCATCTTCCCTCCAGAGCTCCGCCTCTCCTCCATAACAGGTTGGCCCACCCACTTCTTTGTTAACATAGTAACACTTTCTGTTGCGTGTAGTTTTTGATGCCTCAGCCATTATGAGCCGCTGGTGTAAGCACAAAGCAACCGCACAATGGCTCTAACATGAAAGAAATTAAAACATGGCTTGAAGTTTGTGTCCTGAGACCGTAATAACCGAGAGATAGGGAGCGGAAGGGGAGAATAAAGGGAAGTAATGAATGAAAAGAAGGGAGGAAGAGAAGGAAAAGAGGGATTCAGAGAGTGATGTGAGAGAGGGACAAACGAACAAGAAGAGGAGAGAAGCTGAGAATGATGGGAGAAGGGAGGGAGTGAAAGAGATAGAGAAGAGCGGGAGGGAAAGAATTAAAAAATGAGAGGGATAGGACGGACAGACAGAAAAAGAGAGCGATAAGGGACAGAACGAGGAAGGAGGGAGGGAGGGAGGATGGAAGAGATGGAGGGCGGCAGGCAGGAAAGGGAGAGAGATAATGGATGAAAGGAAAAATAAAGAAACGGTAGCGAGAGGAAAAAGTTTGAGCTGCGAAGTGAGATAGATATAGCTTGATTAAAGATAGAAGGGATCCACAACAGTAAAAAAACGAGAGAAAGAGAAGAACAGGAGCTAAATGTAGAAAATGATAAGGAAAAAGATAAATAATTAGGAGAAAAAGAAAGACAAAATTAAGAAAATAACTAAGAAAAGAAAAAAATATATTTGAGAATTGAATAGGAGAGAGGGAAGGAAGGAGGGAAGTAAGAAAGAAGTAATATTAGGTTGAAGGAATGTAAGGAGGGAAGGAAGTAAGGAGGTAGTGAAATAAATAGGGACGAATGAAAAGAGAGAGTGAAGGAGAGAGTGAAGTAAGGAGGGAAAGAGTACATGAGAATGAAAGGATGTTGACATGTTAGGAGGACTTGAGTACACAGGAATGATAACACATGAAGGATATAAGGAGCGAAGGATATAGTAGGCTGCAGCCTACTACATCCAGGTTACTTTGTAAGACTGATCCACCTAGAGTCTAGTTACCTCCACATCTGTGTTGACACCAGCCAGAACAACATTAAATACATAGTCTGAAGTTTGTGTTCTAACCCCACAATAACCAAGAGATAGGGCGGGGGAGGGAAGAATGAAGGGAAGTAATGAACGAGATAAAAGAATGAGAATTTTTTTTTTTTTCCACTGGTCGTTGATTTCTGCAAAAACTTCCATGTAAAATTACCAACTGTTGGTACTAAGTAAACATGTCAGCCACCTTGGAAAATATTTTTCCCTACAGACGATATAAACAATTTGGAAAAGAAAAAAGTGTATGGTCACAATTATTAATGTTACATCAGCAGAGTATCATACTTTAGTTCCCAGAATACCCTGGACCGTGTCAGTATTGGAAAGGGTGGGCGTTACATGTGGGGTTCCCAAGGTCAGCACCTACAGTGTCTTCAGCTACACTGCCGCCATGACAGTGGGTGAAGAGCATTGCCATGCTCAACACATAAACATTAATAGCTGTTTAACAGGAAACAGAGAACCGAAGTTAGAACTTATACTCACTGCTTCTGTTGCTGAAGCTCTCTCCACTTGCTACTACTACTACTAATAAAAAAACTACTACTACTTTTATTACTGTTATGTTGAAAAGAGTATAAAATACCGACTAGTTGATGATTAACACACATGAGCAAGTTAGGTGTCTTTTCTGTTGAAACGTTTCGCCTATACAGTAGGCTTCTTCAGTCAAATACAAAGGCAACATGTGTAGTAGTGAAATGACGATGATGTAATCAGTCCATCAACCTTGAAGAAATAGTATTTGAGGTGGTCAGTCCCTGCTCAGCGTGGAGAAGAGTTCAGCTCCATGGTCTGGAACATCGCTTAACTACTGGTTATGAGTGAGAAGGGTTGGATTCCAGAGGGACCTACTTTATTACTTCTACTAGTGAATCCGGTCCCCTACAATGACTTCGAGATCTTCCACCTCACCTCTGACAGTATTTAAGAGTCCATTCTCACGCTTCAGCTGCATATTGTACCAGACCATGGAACTGAACTCTTCTCCAGGCTGAGGGACTGACCACCTCAAATACTATTTCTCCAAGGTTGATGGACTAATTACATCATCTTCATTTCATTATTACACCTACTGCCTCTGTATTTGACTGAAGAAGCCTACTGTGTAGGAGAAACGATTCAACAATAAAGACACCCAATTGTTGGACTTGTGTCTTAATCATCTACTTTCATTATCACTTCTGCTACTACTACTTCTATTACTACTACTACTACTACCACTACTACTACTGCTAAGAACATAAGAATGGAGAAACACTGCATCAGGCCTATTGGCTCATACAAGGCAGGTCTTTCTCAAAACCAATTATTCCCACCTACCTCGTCCAACCTTTTCCCAAAGCTACTACTACAACTGTTACTACTACTACTATTACTACTACTACTACTACTACTGCAAATGGTAGCTTAACAACCCACTTCATTAACCTGCATTTACAGCTCGGCACTGCTCATTGCATAACACCTTCGACCTACATACAAAGAGAATATATGTAAAATAACATTCAGTAAGGCCTGTAGAGCAACGCGAAGACTGTTATCAGTTTTTCTTTGTACTTTTTTCATTGCAGAAGGTGGGAAAAAATAGAAACAAATAGATTGGCCGAATTTTGGAACAAATAATTCGCCAAAAAAAAAAAGTTGGAACGCACTCAACAAAAGCAATAATCTTTGCGCAAAAAAGTTGTAATTTACTAAGGTCCAGAACTCACAGAAGACATGAATAATCAGTTAAAGTAGTAATATAAGATAATTAACATTCACAGTCTGTACTCAAACACCTCAAAGGTAAAATATATGTAGGCAGAAATACAGTATTAAGAATTTTTCCTTTTTCAGTATTTTGTATAAAACTTGAAGTTATGATTGAACTTGAATGTTACAAAGAAAAAACTGAAGTATGTAAGATCTACGAAAGTGGATCGTAGTGCTTATTGAAACTCTTCCCAGTTTATTACGGTTAGTATATAAAAATATTCAGAAAGAAAAAGTTGGGAACTACTGTTCTCACTTAGAAATTATTAAACAAGGGTCAGTATGGCAGGTCACGATGATAGTGAACTAATTACTTCGATGACTATCTCACTACATGTACAAGGGATTTACTATTAACCCCAACTATGCTAATGCAAGGTTAACATAAGCAGAGTGGGCGTAAAATGAAGGGAGATCTTAGCTAGTGGTCAGGGCCAGCACGTTTCTTCATGGCAGTGGGTAGTCACAATCAGTTTTTATCGATTTAATTGACTGGAGCAAAGACGTACAGCATCAGTGTATAGATCCAGACAGGAAGGTTGGCTCAGCCTTACCTACCTTGTTTGTATGTAATGGTGTCTTCTCAATATCATCACAGACAACTTATATTTGATCTAAATGAGACTCCTTACACTGACTTCTAAATATTTCTCGCACCTTGTACTTACTACCACTTCTTTGCTCAGCAACTTGTTAAGTGCCACCAAACTTCCTGGAGTTTACCTGGAGAGAATTCCAGGGGTCAACGCCCCCGCGGCCCGGTCTGTGACCAGGCCTCATGTTGGACCAGAGCCTGATCAACCAGGCTGTTACTGCTGCTCTGGTTTTTTCATAGCCGATGATTTACTGAAATTCGTCAACATTACTCCTGAAGCAATTAAGATTTTAGTCATTTCTGCAGATGCGCCTTTTAGCTATACCGAACTCAGTTGATCTTCAGTGTCTCATATTCAAATAAATATACTTTGAGCAATACAAGTACGTGTCATTAAAAAGTCATTATCATTTTAACTACGTTTATAAAATAAATACAACAATTCATATAGAAGGCTTTTCTACACCAAACAAAGTGTAATGTGGTTTGTCCCTTTGGCGACATATGCACAATTTATAGAGTATCAGGTATTACTTCATTGCTAGTATACTTGTTTGGATTAATAGGTAGTTGTACGACCTTTAATACTTTCTTATTATTCATTTTAGCTAAACCATTACACTGGCCGAGGGCGAAAGACAATAGATGACATATTGATCTTGTGACGGTTTCACGAAATCTCCAATGCTTCGTAATCAGTTACAATAGATTTTAGTATGGTATGTCTACAGATAATATGCAACTGTTTCTGCAGTTTTATATGCAAAAATAGCTAGTCATAATAGTGTGAAAATGGTCTACACACACGCACACATGAACTAAGCGCACTTTTTCTTCACTTGGAGTAAGGCTTGACAATTAATCAATGTGTCAGTTGATAACTTTACCTATGGAACACTGGCAGTGAGCTAAACCTGAATGGCATTCAGTTCACCAATAATATCTTCGTATTGCATACATTACATATCTTACAGATTCAGAAACAACAACTGAGAAGCGTCTCTAATAATACTTAAGAACCGTCTACGCCAGGACGGGCATTAGCTACACAGCTACGCTCAATAAGCGGCTAGGTGTACAAAGCTTAGATAATTGACACAACAACTGTTCACTGGGACCAACGTCTGTGTGAAAAGTGTACTGGCATTTTCTGAGAAAGGATCTGATCTTCTTTGTTGAGGAATTCAATTGTGCCAGACAAAACTGAATCTGTTATTTAAGCAATTTTGACTTTCTCTGTGCTGAAAGGAGGATCAGCCACTGTTACGGCAGTGTGACCGGAGGATCAGCCACTGTTACGGCAGTGTGACCGGAGGATCAGCCACTGTTACGGCAGTGTGACCGGAGGATCAGTCACTGTTACGGCAGTGTGTAAGTGACCATGTTTAGTCACTGCAGTTTTTTCTGCCTTAGTCAAGATTCTATAGTCATTATCAATGGAATTGCATTTGCCATTAGTCTCATGAACTATGACTGCACCTAACCCAATGACACTGGCGTCTGTAATCATTATGATAGACTTTATAAAAACAGAGAAGTTTAGAACAGGAGCAGCAGTTAACTTATCGTTAACTGTTTGAAAGATCCAAGGAAATGGAGCATGCAGTGGTTGAAAGGATAAAAATAAGCGATCTGCAAAATCCTGCTAAATCAACAAATGATTGCATTGCATCAGCAGCTTGTTGAGTTGGACAATTGTTATTTTACAAAGTTCTGTCATAATAACTCTTGGAGGGACCAAGAGATTTAGCTTCTGATAACTTTATCTTATAATTAGTTTTGGCGAAGCAAATCCAGTTTCTCGAGAGGCATCTATGTATCTTCTGTGATGACTTTTTAATTTTCTAAGTACACCATGAACGTGGTGTCCATGAAACTCTTGAAGATGTGTAACTAAAGTCTCAAGAAAGTGATAGTAGAGGATCTTGACTTAAGGGGTAAAAAGGTTGCTAACTCATGGCTGTTCCCTGCAACAAATTTAAAGTATAGAAATCTTTACTGTCACCTATGTTCCATAGCAAGTCTTCAAGAACTGCAAATGGAAATTGATCTGTAATCATTTTTGCTTTCAGGTTATGAAAGTGAACGATGGTGTTGCCACCTGATGTCTTTCCAAGGCATCAAAATTAATATCACATTCCAAGGTGAACTGCTCTGAGTGATGACTCCGTCCTAAGGCGTTTTATAATACAGGGATTGAAGTATATTTTCAGCATATAAATACAGAGAAACACACGTTTTGAAGTGCTACGTCACATTGTGAATGTGACTGTAAGTATTTTTAACTGTGTTTAAATACTTCGTAAGCAGAGTTAACATACAGTTAAAATGCATTCAGCTACAGCACAATAAGAGTAATGAAGTTTCAAAATATTGATTAGGTATAAGGTAAGTAGGTGATGATGCTGAGAAATACCAGTGAATGAGTGATCAGCTGAGATGGCCCCCCATGTCTGTTGACATGGGTGGCCATCTTGGGCACCATATTCCCTGACCTCCTGGAAGGTCTTTTGTCAATGACGTTACTAACGAAACCTGTCCATGTTTGTCTGCAATGTACCGGTATAGATAAATACGAGGGTTAATATGCAGTGATAAGTAGAGTGCAGTGAGTCCAGCATCTAGCACAGAGAAAGAGAGGTGGTGGCTGTGACTAGTGGTGAGAGGGTGGTGGGTGGTAGGATCAGTGGACTGCCTGAAGCAGCGCTGACGATATAAGCTAAGGTGGCTTTAATGCTTCACTTACCGAGCATTATCCTACCTCTATTCACATGGGATTTGCAGAGATGCATTGAGTTACTGAGGCAGAGATGAGTTACTGAGGCGAAGATACACTGACTGGACAAGTGACTCGATGATGCGTCTGGTAACTTAGGCAGGTCAACCTGATCTACCTTGGTGAAAAAGACCGTTAAGGGGCGCGTAATTTCCCCTCTTTTCTAATATGTTATTTTCCCTCATAATATGTTATTTTCCCCTCAAATCTTTGAGGACAAGTGTGTTGTAGAGGTCAGAGAGAAGCTCAGACCTCTACAAACCTCCTCAAAGATTTGTTAAGTTATACCATAAATTAAGGAAAGATCCTAGACTAACCTTACGAAAGCAGACAAAGCAAATACGATAGTAATTATGGACAAGGTAGATTATAGGGGAAAAATAAACATATTATTAGAAGAAAGGGAAACTCAGGCTTCTCTTAATACTAGTCGAATTCAACAGTAAAATTTATAGAATGAGCTAAGCTATTTAATTTAACAAGGAAATGGTTTATATCTAAATTGTTAGGAATAAGGCAAAAAATATCATCATATATATACCACTTAGCTCTATTAGGAAGGATTGTGTTAAGCAATCTGGTTTCAAAAAATTCCATATATAAGTTACTAAGAACAGGTGAAAGAGATTGCCCATTGCCATACCAAACTTCTGAGTGTAAAACTCATCATTAAATACAAATTTTGCATCAACAATACAAAGTTTAATAAGTTTAATGATAGTAGGAACTGGCAATGGTAAATCATAATTAACCAGTTCTTCAGATAAGAAACTTAGTAAATCATCAACTGGAACTTTTGTAAACAAGGAGGTAACATAAAAACTAACCATATTGAAATCATTTAAATCAGTCAAGGTGCTTAATTTATCAACTAAATCTAAGTTGTTTTTAACATTAAAATTAGAAATTTTTCCAACAATTGGGCTCAAAATATCAACAAGCCATTTAGAAAGTTTATAAGAAACTGAACCTATGGAGCTAATAATTGGTCTAACAGTATTACCAGGTTTGTGTGTTTTAATTAATCCATACATATAAGGTAAAGATGGATTAGTGGAAGTAAATTTTTTAATTAATTCATCTTCGCCCTTCAATAGATGTTTTATTGTTTTATTGAAATTGCTGTTAACAGTTTCTAAGGGATTCTTTCTAAGTTTAGAATAGGTTTCAAAATCATCTAGGAGGTTATTCATTTTATCTTGGTAATCGGTTTCTTTCATAATTACAATTGCATTTATTTTATCTGCTTTAGTAAGTGACTGCCGGCCGGCAGGTAAACTACCTAACTGCCGTGTTAGGTAGGGGGCCGCAACACAAACATTATCTCACAGTTCAGAACAGGATTCGATCCCACGCCCGCCGCTGTATCATTCCAGCCGAATCTATTCGGTGTTTCTCCATGTCCCAGAGCACTTGGCTTGTGGTAAGATATTTCAGATGAAAGAACTTATCACTATCTGGCTTTGACCCTAGGAGATACCCTCCCTTTCCTCGCATCAAACCAGATTATTTCCCATTCGTTAAAGCACTGTATAGCCCTTACGGGTTTAGCGTTTACCAATGAATAAAATAACAACGAACTTCATCCATCATGTTGTGGTGTATTGCCTGGCAACCTGTCTACCTGGTGATGGGTCAAGGGAGTCATCGCCCTTCCCCCGGGGTCTCAGACTAGGCCTCTTGGTTTACTCTGAGAGTGTCGACGGTACATATACTTTTGATATACCTTTGAAGAGTTTCGAGAGTTTGTCTACTCTCTGAGCCCGGCCATGGGCCAGGCTCGTCGTATTTTTACCCCTGGTGTCACCAGTCACAAAAAATTCGCTTTAGTTGTTAATTTTTAGTCTTTTTAACAACACGTTAAATTCGAGAGTCGAACAGTGCAGTATAAATTTAGCTCATTCCTTTGATATCAGTTTAAATTTTGTTCTTGAGCGGGAATTTATTGCTAGGAGAAAAGCACGAATTTATTGCTAGAAGTAGACTTTTCTCTTGAGTTTGTATGGTAGAGGTATTCTACGTAACTTCTGGTAATGTACTGTAAATTGAAAGATATTTTATCATATAAATCGAAGTTTTGTAGTTTTCATACTAGCATTTTTTTCGTTCATGAAAAATGTTTGGAATATTTCTGAAATTCTCTGCCAGTAGGGGAAAGTTTCCGTTTTTTCTGACTTGAATTGTCTTCTGTGTGGTATGAACTTTGAGTATTGTTTTAGTACACTTGAACACAAGAATCATATTGTGGATTTGTGATACTGAAGGTATGAATGGTTATTAAGATCCTGAACCAGCATTTGACTTCATTTGTTGTTGTATTATGTGTCGTGTTAGTGTACATGAAGTTGTGTTAGTGTACATGCAGTTGTGTTAGTGTACATGAAGTTGTGTTAGTGTACATGAAGTTGTGTTAGTGTACATGAAGTTGTGTTAGTGTACATGAAGTTGTGTTAGTGTACATGAAGTCGTGTTAGTGTACATGAAGTTGTGTTAGTGTACATGAAGTTGAGTTAGTGTACATGAAGTTGAGTTAGTGTACATGAAGTTGTGTTAGTGTACATGAAGTTGTATTAGTGTACATGAAGTTTTGATTAACATCAGAGTGCAGTGTACAGACGGTGAAATGTGTACGTATATAATAACGTGATGTGTTTGTATGTCATGGTTTTGTGGAAGTTTATCATGTTGTAGTGTGGGCGTGTGCTCTAGCGTAGCACGGGTGTGTAATATGGTATGGTAGGAGGGTGCACCATAGTGTGGTATGAGCGTGTGTTATGGTATGTTATGAGAGAGTGTAATGGTATGTATTAGTGTGTGTCATGGTATGGTGTGAGTTTGCCATGGTATGGTATGAGTTTGCCATGGTATGGTGTGAGTTTGTGACATGGTATGGTGTGTGTTCCATGATATGGTAGGAATGTGTGCCATGGTTTGGTGTGTGACATGGTATGGTGTCAGTGTGTCATGGTATGGTAGGAGCGTGTGTTATGGTATGGTGTGTGTGACATGGTATGGTATCAGTTCCATATGATAGGAGCGTGTAACGTGGTATGGTAGGAGTGTTTAAGGTGGTATGGTAGGAGTGTTTAAGGTGGTATGGTAGGAGTGTGTGCCATGGTATGGTAGGAGTGTGTGCCATGGTATGGTAGGAGTATAGGACAATGGACAACATGGGCTTGTGTCAATAACATCAAATACCACTGACAGCGACCAATCAAAATTCCAAATTGTTATTCGCGAATTTAGTTCAGTTGACAGACAAGTACATTTCACAACTATGTTGGCTGCAGATTCAACCTCCACTCGCCTCTACGTATATGGAAATTGATACAACACATTTTAACATAGTTTTACATGTATGATGCTACTTACTATGTTAGTTTTGATTTTCAATATCACTGTTGGAATCATTTAGTAATCGGCGGATGTGTGGGTATCGTGTCTGGTTGAATATGTAATGATGCCCCTGGAGATGTGTGTGTTGCATCAAGCCAGGTATTTAATGTTATCGGTGGAGGTGTTGGTATCGCTAAAGTATACATATAAAAGTTTACAGGTAACCTGCAAATAAAGATAATCTTATACAGTAGTGGACGCATCACGACACACGGCAAACGAGAGGGTAATTATCGTCTGCGGCTTCCACAAGAGTAGTCCTATTTTTTTGAAGAGATGGAACGCTCTTACATTCTCCAAACATTCGTCAAATTTATTTTCCCGGTCTTCTTCATTCTGGTCTTGAAACGTAGAGATAAGGCTATCCTTAACTAAACACCAAGAAAACACTTCTTTCACAAAATATTTAGTCCTTCCGAGCAGGAGAGTGGCCGTCAGCACAGGACTTGACCTGGCTGTAAGGACCATCTCTGTGGCTACTGCATAATCTACTTTGTTCCAGACTATGGAGCTGAACTCTTCTCCAGGCTGAGGGACTGACTACCTCAAAACTATTACTTCGAGGGTGATGAACCGTTTACATCTACATTGTTTCTGCAGTCTCCTCTGCACGCGACTGAAGAAGCCAACTGTGTAGGCGAAGTGTTTCAGAATAAAGATACCTGTCTGTTGCACTTGTATTTAACTTATCTACAACATCTACATATATCAGAGATCTAACTAGGTGGCGGCCCTAGATACAAAAATCTACATCTACTACTGGCGTCTACACTCCCGTGTGTGAGGATACTCTACAGCGAATTATGTAGAAGCAACCAGAAATTTGTTTACTAAAATTAATGAACATAAAACTGCTTTGCAACAGTGACAGTCTCAACGACGCTTGTGGACGTGACAGTGACACCTCAGCAAGAATATTTGACGGTCTTCAGCCACAGCATACATGACCTTCACAGCATACATGACCTTCACAGCATACATGACCTTCACAGCATACATGACCTTCACTGTATACATGACCTTCACAGTATACATGACTTTCACAGCATACATGACCTTCACTGTATACATGACCTTCACAGCATACATGACCTTCACATCATACATGACCTTCACATCATACATGACCTTCACAACACAGATAGGAAGTGCATCTGTCTCGCGCTCACCAGACAGAAGGCTAAAACCATGTCTTGAACTGAATGACCTGTACTCACCTAGTTGTACTCACCTAGTTGTGGTTGAAGGGGTCTAGTCATAGCTCCTGGCCCCACCTCTTCACTTTGCCGCTACTGTGTGTGTTGTGTGTGTGTGTGTGTGTGTGTGTGTGTGTGTGTGTGTATGTTTGCATGTACATTCCAGTCACAATGATGAAAATTATCTACTTTAGAATGTTGGAGGCGTGAGTGAGAGACAACTGACCCAAACAAATACTTTAAAACTGTTGTGCTCGAGAGTTAAAAGACAATCTACACTTTCTACAATGCAAACCACAATAAATATATAATATGAAAATTCTAACGAATAGGAAATTTAGCTTTTTTCCCCCAAAGCTCAAACTAACGCTCGCGTTCGGTCTCAGCAATTATCTCTTCCCCCTTTCCATTGAGAAATACTCCCAGAAATAATAGCAGTATGTTTAGCACACTATGTTATTACACAAAGAAGGGTGCGTGCATGTTATACACTGTCACCTAGGACAGGTTCACAGTACACTGGCATGCATCACAGTAATGGAGGTGGTTATACAGGTGTAATTGTGGTAGTGTTAATAACAACTTAGTTGTAGTGGTGGGTCTCGAGGAAGAAGAATTGTTGGTTGTTGATATGGTTGTGATGGGGGTTGTGGTAAATGTAGTGGTAGACGTGTGGTGGTAAAGGTAAGAGTGGGGTTATGTTGGTTACTATTGTGGTGTTATGGTGGTTGTGGTGTTATGGTGTGGTGTGGAGCATTGGTTGAATGGTCATGGTGGTGACACTTGCATATGTCTTTGGTGGTGGTAGTTGCTCGGGTGATGGAGTCATTGTTGTCTTAGTGATGTGGTGGTGGTGATGTATTGTCGGTGGTTGTGATGGTGGTGTGGCAGAGGTGTTGTGTTGCTGGTAGTGTTGTGGTGGGTGTGGTTGTGATGGTAGTGTGGTTGTGATGGTGGTGTGGTTGTGATAGTGGGTTTGGTTGTGATGATAGTGTGGTTGTGAAGATAATGTGGTTGTGATGATAGTGTGGTTGTGATTGTCGTTTGTTAATAAAAACAGGGTTATAACTAGGGATGGGCGAAAGAATCGGGTTCGGTACCCGCCATTTTTACGGAATTGGTGAAAGACTGCCAAAGAACTTTGTCAATGGAAGCAAAGAAGGGAATGTATGAGAGTATAATTATACCAACACTTTTATATGGCGGTGAAACATGGGTAGTGAATGTTGCAACAAGGAGAAGGCTGGAGGCAGTGGAGATGTCGTGTCTGAGGGCAATGTGTGGTGTGAATATAATGCAGAGAATTCGGAGTTTGGAAATAAGGAGGAGGTGCGGAATTACCAAAGCTATTATCTAGAGGGCTATTACAATATTACAATTTTGGTGATTAGGCTTTCTAGGGGCAAAGACCAAATTCAGCCTGTGTTAAGATATATAATTTTTATTAGCCCATTCACCAGAACTGTAATAAGAATATATCCTGGAGTATAAAAAAGACTATTTTAAAGGTTTACTAGTAAATATTTATAAAATAAGAGTATAGTTTTCTTTGGTATATAATTATCACAATCTCTTTGGTACATATAAAAGAAACATACATTATTTCAGGTCATAATTCTTCAAGTCACCCGACTACACATATTTCAAAGTAACAAAGCAACAGTCATGACCCCATAGTGTCCATGTCACGCGTCGCTGCACTCTCCGTGTCAACATGACACAACCAACCCCAGTGTCATGACACGCCAACATCGTGTCCCATGACACTTCCTTGTCTCTTGTGTTATGACACCATGTCATCACACTACGTCTCAATATATCCTTTTCTCTGTGTCACGACACTCAGTCTCAATATTTCCTGTTCAACTCGCCACATAACACTAACACTCCAGGTTCACGACGCGCTTACGTTTCACACACTTCTGCAGTCTTAACTTCTTTCAGCGTCACCCGACACTGTGTGTGTCCCATTACATAATATCAAACCCGTACGCCACACCTCTGTCACATTACACAAGATCAAATACACAGTTGTCATGACCATATTCCTCGTGTCACACGACACCATATCAATACAAAGTAACTTGTCATGATCCTCTGTGTTACACCCACACTGATCAGCACAGTGACCAAAGAGGCAAGCATAAACTTGCGAACAACTGAAGTCAGCAGGCTGGGTACGTACGTCACATTACAATATCATAAAGTAACGGGATACACTCCTTACGTTCCACGACACTTCCGTCAATCACAACTCAGTATGCGGTAGTGACCAATGAGGCCAGCAAGCCTGCGAGGAACTGAAGTCAGCAGGCTAGGTAAAAGATACCCCACACTGATCAGCAAACTGAGTAAGGTCCGCAGGTAACAGCCAGTAATGAGGTCAGCAGACTGAGTATTCCATAACAGAAGCCAGCGCAGGAACTTCAGTAGACTGATTAACGAAGCCTGCGAGGAACTAAGTCCAGGCAGCCAGCCAGAAACTAAGCCCAGCTGGTGTGTCAGTACTCAGTGAAGTCGTGATGAACTCTGCTTGAAGCCGAGTCATCAGCCCCAACATTGAGTATGATGACGTCATATTGGGTACTGCCACTGGTAACAACCATTTAGCAGCACCTCAGTGGTCAGCCAACCACCTCTCCTTTGATACCGGTCAGGGTACGCAACAAGGGCTGAGGAGGGGTTGGTGAGATGGTTCGGACATGTAGAGAGAGTGGAACAAAATAGAATGACTTCGAGAGTGTATAAATCTGTAGTGGAGGGAAGGCGGGGTAGAGATCAGTCTAGGAAAGATTGAATGGAGGGGGTAGAGAAGGTTTTGTGTGCGAGGGGCTTGGACTTCCAGGAAGCATGCGTGAGAGTTTAAATAGGAACGAATGGAGACAAATGGTTTTTAGGACTTGACATGCTGTGGAGTGTGAGCAAGGTAACATTTATGAAGGGTTTCAGGGAAACTGGCAGGCCGGACTTGATTCCTGGAGATGGGAAGAACAGTGTCTGCACTCTGAAGGCGGGGTGTTAATGCTGCAGTTTTATAACAGTGATGGAGTGAATGATAAGGTTTTCCCCATTTGGGTCACCCTGCCTTGGTGGGAGACGGCCGATGTGTAATAAAAAAATAATATATATATACATATATATATATATATATATATATATATATATATATATATATATATATATATATATATATATATATATATATATATATATATATATATATATAGAGAGAGAGAGGGGGAAAAAAAGAGAGAGAGAGAGAGAATGGATCAAAGTAGAATGACTTGGAGAGCGTATAAATCTGTAGGGAAAGGAAGGAGGGGTAGGGGTCGTCCTCGAAAAGGTTGGAGGGAGGGGGTAAAGAAGGTTTTTGTGGGAGATGGGCTTTGACTTCCAGCAAGCGTGTGTGAGCGTGTTAGATAGGAGTGAATGGAGACGAATGTTTTTTGGGACCTGACGAGCTGTTGGAGTGTGAGCAGGGTAATATTTAGTGTAGGGATTCAGGAAACCGGTTATTATAGATTTAGCCGGACTTGAGTCCTGGAAATGGGAAGTACAATGCCTGCACTTTAAAGGAGGGGGTCTGGGATAGTGACAGTTTGGAGGGACTATTCTAAACTGTCGTATCTGAGCGCCTCTGCAAAGACAATGATTATGCATGAGTGTGGTGAAAGTGTTGAATGATGATGAAATAATTTTTTTTTTTTTCTTTTTGGGTCACCCTGCCTCGGTGGGAGACGGCCAACTTGTTGAAAAAATCCCCATATATATATATATATATATATATATATATATATATATATATATATATATATATATATATATATATATATATATATATATATATATATATATATATATATATATATATATAGGATGGGGTCCACCTCTGGTGTCAATTGTGGGACCCATTGCCTCGGAGAAGTGGATAAAAAGACTTCAAGGAAGAATATTAGATTTCTTTCTGAAGCCATTTGAATATTCCACTTCCCCTACCACCCCATCTTTTTTTATATATATATATATATATATATATATATATATATATATATATATATATATATATATATATATATATATATATATATATATGTCGTGCCGATTAGGTAAAACTGGTCAATTAGCAAGAACTCATCTAAAATTAAATCCTTTCTAAAATTTTCTCTTATACGTTTAAAGATATATTTTTTTAATTTATGTTAATGTAAGAATTTATAATTTTGTACCAAGAGAAACTTTGAAAACCTACCTAACCTTATTACAACAAGCGCAATTTAATTTAGCCTAACCCAACTAAATATATTTTAGATACGTTAACATTAATTTAATAATAAACAAACACAATGAAATATATTTTTTCGTTAGGCTCAGAATGATTTTCGGAAATTATTGAATACACAAATTTTTGCTTGTCTTATATGGCAAGATGAGCGTTGTTATTTAAGCCAAAATCGCAAGTTCTGCCTATTCGGCACAACAAATATATATATATATATATATATATATATATATATATATATATATATATATATATATATATATATATATATATATATATATATATATATATATATATATATATATATATATATATATATATATATATATATATATATATATATATATATATTTTTTTTTTTTTTTTTTTTTTAACACATCGGCCGATTCCCACCAAGGCAGGGTGGCCCGAAAAAGAAAAACTTTCATCATCATTCACTCCATCACTGTCTTGCCAGAAGGGTGCTTTACACTACAGTTATAAAACTGCAACATTAACACCCCTCCTTCAGAGTGCCGGCACTGTACTTCCCATCTCCAGAACTCAAGTCCGGCCTGCCGGTTTCCCTGAATCCCTTCATAAATGTTACTTTGCTCACACTCCAACAGCACGTCAAGTATTAAAAACCATATGCCTCCATTCACTCCTATCAAATACGCTCACACATGCTTGCTGGAAGTCCAAGCCCCTCGCACACAAAACTTCCTTTACCCCCTCCCTCCAACCTTTCCTAGGCCGACCCCTACCCCGCCTTCCCTCCACTACAGATTTATACACTCTCGAAGTCACTCTGTCTCGTTCCATTCTCTCTACATGTCCAAACCACCTCAACAACCCCTCCTCAGCTCTCTGGACAATCGTTTTGGTAATCCCGCACCTCCTCCTAATTTCCAAACTCCGAATTCTCTGCATTATATTCACACCACACATTGACCTCAGACATGACATCTCCACTGCCTCCAGCCTTCCCTCGTTGCAACATTCATCACCCATGCTTCACACCCATATAAGAGCGTTGGTATAACTATACTCTCATACATTCCCTCTTTACTTCCATGGACAAGGTTCTTTGTCTCCACAGACTCCGAAGTGCTCCACTCACCCTTTTCCCCTCATCAATTCTATGATTCACCTCATCCTTCATAGACCCATCCGCCGACATGTCCACTCCCAAATATCTGAATACATTCACCTCCTCCATACTCTCTCCCTCCAATCTGATATCCAATCTTTCGTCACCTATTCTTTTTGTTATCCTCATCACCTTACTCTTTCCTATATTCACTTTCAATTTTCTTCTTTTACACACCCTACCAAATTCATCCACCAACCTCTGCAGCTTCTCTTCAGAATCTCCCAAAGCACAGTGTCATCAGCAAAAATCAACTGTGACAACTCCCACTTTGTATTTGCTTCTTTATCTTTTAGACCAACACCTTTTGCCAAGACCCTTGCATTCACTTCTCTTACAACCCCATCTATAAATATATTGAACAACCACGGTGACATCACACATCCTTGTCTAAGGTCCACTTTTACTGGGAAATAGTCCCCTTCCCTCCTACACACTCTAACCTGAGCCTCACTATCCTCATAAAACTCTTCACTGCTTTCAGTAACCTTCCTCCTATTCCATACACCTGCAACATCTGCCACATTGCCCCCTATCTACCCTATCATACGCCTTTTCCAAATCCATAAATGCCACAAAAACATCTTTACCCTTATCCAAATACTGTTCACCTATATGTTTCACTGTAAACACTTGGTCTACACACCCCTACCTTTCCTAAAGCCCCCTTGTTCATCTGCTATCCTGCTTTCTGTTTTACTCTTAATTCTTTCAATAATAACTCTACCATACACTTTACCAGGTACACTCAACAGACTTATTCCCCTATAATTTTTGCACTCTCTTTTGTCCCCTTTGCCTTTATACAAAGGAACAATACACGCTCTCTGCCAATCCCTAGGTACCTTACCCTCTTCCATACATTTATTAAATAATAGCACCAACCACTCCAAAATTATATCCCCACCTGCTTTTAACATTTCTATCTTTATCCCATCAATCCCAGCTGCTTTACCCCTTTCATTCTACCCACTGCTTCACGAACTTCCCTACACCCACAACTGGCTCTTCCACACTCCTACAAGATGTTATTCCTCCTTGCCCTACACACGAAATCACAGCTTCCCTGTCTTCATCAACATTTAACAAATCCTCAAAATATTCTCTCCATCTTCCCGATACCTCTAACTCTCCATTTAATAACTCTCTCTCTATTTTTAACTGTCAAATCCATTTGTTCTCTAGGCTTCCTCAACTTATTAATCTCATTCCAAAACTTTTTCTTATTTTCAACAAAATTTGCTGATAACATCTCACCCACTCTCTCATCTGCTCTCTTTTACATTGCTTCACCACTCTTTTAACCTCTCTTTTCTCTCCATATACTCTTCCCTCCTTGCATCACTTCTACTTTGTAAAACCTCTCATATGCTAACTTTTTCTCCCTTACTACTCTCTTTACATCATCATTCCACCAATCGCTCCTTTCCTCCCGCACCCACTCGCCTGTAACCACAAACTTCTGCTGAACACTCCAACACTACATTTTTAAATCTACCCCATACATTTTCGACCCCATTTCCTACACTCTCACTAGCCCATCTATCCTCCAATAGTTGTTTATATCTTACACTAACTGCCTCCTCTTTTAGTTTATAAACCTTCACCTCTCTTTTACTTACTGATTCTATTTTCCTTGTATCCCATCTACCTTTTACTCCCACTGTAGCTATAACTAAAAAGTGATCTGATATATCTGTAGCCCCTCTATAAACATGTACATCCTGAAGTCTACTCAACAGTCTTTTATCTACCAATACATAGTCTAACAAACTACTGTCATTACGCCCTACATCATATCTTGTATACTTATTTATCCTCTTTTTCTTAAAATATGTATTACCTATAACTAAACCCCTTTCTATACAAAGTTCAATCAAAGGGCTCCCATTATCATTTACACCTGGCACCCCAAACTTACCTACTACACCCTCTCTGCATGTTTCTCCCACTTTAGCATTTAGGTCCCCTACCACAATTACTCTCTCATTTGGTTCAAAAGTTCCTATACATTCGCTTAACATCTCCCAAAATCTCTCTCTCCTCTACACTCCTCTCTTCTCCAGGTGCATACACGCTTATTATGACCCACTTTTCGCATCCGACCCTTATTTTAATCCACATAATCCTTGAATTTACACATTTATATTCCCTCTTTTCCTTCCATAACTGATCCTTCAACATTATTGCTACCCCTTCCTTAGCTCTAACTCTCTCAGATACTCCCTGACTTAATCCCATTTATTTCTCCCCACTGAAACTCGCCTACCCCCTTCAGCTTTGTTTCGCTTAGGGCAGGACATCCAACTTCTTTTCATTCATAACATCGGCAATCATCTCTTTCTATCATCCGCACTACATCCACGCACATTCAGACAACCCAATTTTATAAAGTTTTTCTTCTTCTCGTTTTTAGTAGATTTGTACAGGAGAAGGGGTTACTAGCCCATTGCTCCCGGCATCTTAGTCGCCTCATACGACACGCATGGCTTACGGAGGAAAGATTCTTTTCCACTTCCCATGGACAATAGAGAAAATAAAAAGAACAAGAGCTATTAAGAAAAAAGAAAAAACCTAGATGTGTGTATGTATATATATGCATGTGTATGCCAGTGTAGTGTGACCTAAAGTGTAAGTAGAAGTAGCTAGATATACCTGTTTTCCAGCGTGTTTATGAGACAGAAAAAAAGACACCAGCAATCCTACCATCATGTAAAACAGTTTCAGGTTTCTGTTTCACAGTCACCTGGCAGGACGGTAGTACCTCCCTGGGTGGTTGCTGTCTACCAACCTATACCATATATATATATATATATATATATATATATATATATATATATATATATATATATATATATATATATATATATATATCAATAACAGCACTGCGACTAGCTGAGGATTCAAACTCATGTCGTTTTGGCCGGCCCCATGGTGAGCGAAAATCACACATGACGCTCTAACCCAGGTACACAAGATTACGTGATAACATGGGTAGTGGGGCTAATGGATATTAAGTTGAAATTTGGATCATAGAAATATTATCGGAATGGTATAGAAGAATCCCAAGAAAGGCATATTAATCGATACTGAGAAAATTGGTAAACAATATTTAGGAAAATATGAAGATACTTCTGAGTACCCCTGGGAACACTCGAATATTCCAGACCAGGACATTTAAACGGACAAAAGAGCACATTCATTTCATTTCTTTCATTAAAGGTTACACAGAATAATAGGAATCCATATGCATTTTATCCACTGAGAAACGTATTTTCTCAAGTCACGTGACCTGTTCTAAGCTTCTAAAAAAGCTTGGGGCTGGCTATTATACCTAATTTCATAATCCTTGACATCTCAAAACCATCCTACCCCAAATTGGGAGGACAGGAATAGTGGGAGTGTGGGATGGCACCATACCGTTGGCTCACATTCCCAGAGGGGCGGCGGCAGGTGACAAACCCGCACTGCGCTACTCTGAGAAAACTTCCCATCACTCCTTCAGTTGTTGTCGTGCAACATTGCATAGCTCCTGATGACGAAGCAAAATGTTGCCAATGTATTATGTTACGTGCTAATTATAACTTAAATTTAGTTTCAGCATCCTAAATTAATCTAAAAAAAATATTTATGGAAATAGAAAATTTATTCTTCTCCAGTGTTACTTCATGAATCGTCAAACACATGTGGGTCATTATTCATAAGGGACAGCTGCTAACCTCAACTCGGTCAGGGACTGGTCAGACTGTTATTTTTAGCTACATGCCATATTTATTTTATATATACTTTAATGTTTTAAATATGTAATCCACCTTAGAGACTCAGCCCTCTCCATAACCATTAGGGAGGTGGAATTTTGAACTTTCTCATGATTCTTTATGTTCGTGGCTATGTTAGAGCTCCACGCTAGTGCCAGGCCAGCAGCTCCCTCCTCTCCTTCCCCTTTCTTCACTGAAAGTGTCTCAGGTCCGGCTCGGAGTTTTTAAAGTCCTTGTGGATTAAATGCTGTGATTAGGGCTATTCCAGTGAAAGACTATAGTTCTTGCAAACTATAAATTATCTAGAATAGCCTTTTTGCCCCAAATATCCCTGAGGAACTACTGCCAGGGTCGTCGTCAGAATTTCTATGTTGGAGGGGATACTTAGGGCTGGCTATTTTTATTTGAGTGCTTCGGAGATTAAGGGAATTTTTTGGGTTGTGAAGTTCCAAGAAACCCCCCTTGGCGCCGCCACTGATTACTAGAGGTATTTTCTTAAAGATTCTGTTTATGAGTGGAGTCGTTATATTATTATTACAGTGGACCCCGCCTAACTAGCAAAATTCATTCCAGAAGCCTGCTCAAGTGCCATTACCGAACGAATTTACTTCCTTAAGAAATAATGTCACGTAGGTTAGTCTATTTCAGACCCCCAAAAATACACTTCCACAAGCACTTACAATATTATACTTACATAATTGTACGATTTCCGGGGTGCTCGTTAGGCGGGGGCCCACTGTATTATAATCAAAAGAAGCGCTAAACCACAGGGGTTATACAGCGCAGGGAGTCGTTATAATTATCATAAATAAAACAAAGTATGAAATGCGTTCTGTGATTCGTCAAAAGCTGACATATTTTAATAAGAAAATCCTGGCAACTCTGGTGTGAACTACACGTCAACATCGACCATGAACTACACGTCAACATCGACCATGAACTACACGTCAACATCGACCGTGAACTACACGTCAACATCGACCAAGAACTCGTTGAGTTCACTGGTCAGCACAGGAGCAGCGTAAGGCGTTTAAACGTGCGGTGAATCTTAAGTTAGAAAACTTTTTTGACCTGGAAGCTCTTCTTTCACTCGGTGGAAGATTGCAATCTCAAGTCTTATTGAGCTCAGAGTAGCAAAATCTTTCAAATTTAGTGGCAAAGAAAATGACATTCATGAACACAAAGTGCCAATGTGGGTCCTAGAAAAGTTGTCTGACCACGAGTCAGCCTTCCTAGACGTGTGAGTGTAAAGCTGCAGTTAACGTTTAAGTGTTGAACGACAATGTGAGACCGCCTTTATAAACACTGTCTCTCATTGATCGGCCAACAAGTGAAGGAGTCGTCAGATCAGAAAGCAAAACTTGTTTTTTGCTTTCAATTAAAATATACACACATTTCTAGCATATTTTCATCCCCTCCAAAAAAAAAAACAAAGAGAAAATGAGCGATGATTATGACTGTATTATGGTAGTTTAGTTATAGCAGACCACATGTATGTTTAATATTAAAATGCCGGCCTAAGTGAAATATACTTTATATTGGCAAAATTATTTCCTTATAAATTTTAAACAGTAATTTACAATATAAAGAGAACTAGTCTGTGCTAA
>WNWK01011873.1:0-60000 GCA_009830355.1 Cherax destructor | reverse complement strand
AGCAGCTCACTTTGTCAACTTCACACCTCCATATCTTGGTAAGTATTGATCGCATTTTTTTTTTTTTGAGGCCTATGAAACTCACAAAAATATGCTCTATCATTTCATAAGAATTTTTTTTTTTTTTTTTTTAGGGGGGGGGGGAATATTTTTCGACCCTGAGGGAGTTGAGGATCGAGGGTCTCGACCATGATAGGGTTAAAACACTGGAAATTTTGGAAAGTTTCCAAACATAATAGAGAGAGGTGCTCACGGAGAATGTAAGCAAACCGGGTGAGGCACGCCATATTAGAAAGACTGCTCGCCGCATAGAGAGTTTTGGTCATAATTTGAAATCGCTGTATTAGTGGATCGCTGTAAAGCAGGGTCCTACTGTAATTAGATAATATTTTAATTGAAATTTAGAATTAAGAATTTTGAGAAAATTTTTAATATTGTATTTAACTTGATAATAGTAATTGTGGTAGGGGACCTAAATGCTAAAGTAGGAGAAACATGTAGAGATGGTGTGGTAGGTAAGTTTGGGGTGCCAGGTGTAAATGATAATGGGAGCCGTTTGATTGAACTTTGTATAGAAAGGGGTTTAGTTATAGGTAATACATATTTTAAGAAAAAGAGGATAAATAAGTACACAAGATATGATGTAGGGCGAAATGACAGTAGTTTGTTGGACTACGTATTGGTAGATAAAAGACTGTTGAGTAGACTTCAGGATGTACATGTTTATAAAGGGGCCACAGATATATCAGATCACTTTTTAGTTATAGCTACAGTGGGAGTAAAAGGTAGATAGGATACAAGGAAAATAGAAGCAGTAAGTAAGAGAGAGGTGAAGGTTTATAAACTAAAAGAGGAGGCAGTTAGGGTAAGATATAAACAACTATTGGAGGATAGATAGGTTAATGAGAGTGTAGGCAATGGGGTCGAAGATGTATGGGGTAGATTTAAAAATGTAATGTTAGTGTGTTCAGCAGAAGTTTGTGGTTACAGGCGAGTGGGTGCGGAGGAAGAAGAGCGATTGGTGGAATGATGATGTAAAGAGAGTAGTAAGGAGAAAAAGTTAGCATATGAGAGGTTTTTACAAAGTAGAAGTGATGCAAGGAGGGAAGAGTATATGGAGAGAAAAAGAGAGGTTAAGAGAGTGGTGAAGCAATGTAAAAGAGAGCAAATGAGAGAGTGGGTGAGATGTTATCAGCAAATTTTGTTGAAAATAAGAAAAGTTTTGGAGTGAGATTATAATAAGTTGAGAGCGTAGGGAACAAATGGATTTGACAGTTAAAAATAGGAGAGGAGAGTTATTAAATGGAGAGTTAGAGGTATCGGGAAGATGGAGGGAATATTTTGAGGAGTTATTAAATGTTGATGAAGACAGGGAAGCTGTGATTTCGTGTATAGGGCAAGGAGGAATAACATCTTGTAGGAGTGTGGAAGAGCCAGTTGTGAGTGTGGGGAAGTTCGTGAGGCAGTGGGTATAATGAAAGGGGTAAGGCTGCTGGGATTGATGGGATAGAGATAGAAATGTTAAAAGCAGGTGCGATATAGTTTTGGAGTGGTTGGTGCTATTATTTAATAAATGTATGGAAGAGGGTAAGGTACCTAGGATTGGCAGAGACATGTATTGTTCCTTTGTATAAAGGCAAAGGGGACAAAAGAGAGTGCTAAAATTATAGGGAATAAGTCTGTTGAGTGTACCTGGTAAAGTGTATGGTAGAGTTATTATTGAAAGAATTAAGAGTAAGACAGAAAGCAGGATAGCAGATGAACAAGGGGCTTTAGGAAGGTAGGGGGTGTGTAGACCAAGTGTTTACAGTGAAACATATAGGTGAACAGTATTTGGATAAGGGTAAAGAGGTTTTGTGGACCTTTATGGATTTGGAAAAGGCGTATGATAGGGTGGATAAGGGGCAATGTGGCAGATGTTGCAGGTGTATGGAATAGGAGGTAGGTTACTGAAAGCAGTGAAGAGTTTTATGAGGATAGTGAGGCTCAGGTTAGAGTGTGATGAGGGAGGGACTATTTCCCAGTAAAAGTGGGCCTTAGACAAAGATGTGTATGTCACCGTGGTTGTTCAATATATTTATAGATGGGGTTGTAAGAGAAGTGAATGCGAGGGTCTTGGCAAGAGGTGTGGGGTTAAAAGATAAAGAATCAAATACAAAGTGGGAGTTGTCACAGTGGGTTTTGCTGATGACACTGTGCTTTTGGGAGATTCTGAAGAGAAGTTGCAGAGGTTGGTGGATGAATTTGGTAGGGTATGTAAAAGAAGAAAATTGAAAGTGAATATAGGAAAGAGTAAGGTGATGAGGATAACAAAAAGATTAGGTGACGAAAGATTGGATATCAGATTGGAGGAGAGAGTATGGAGGAGGTGAATGTATTCAGATATTTGGGAGTGGACATGTCAGAGATGGGTCTATGAAGTATGAGGTGAATCATAGAATTGATGAGGGAAAAGGGTGAGTGGAGCACTTCGGAGTCTGTGGAGACAAAGAACCTTGTCCATGGAAGTAAAGAGGGAATGTATGAGATATAGTTATACCAACACTTTTATATGGGTGTGAAGCATGGGTGATGAATGTTGCAATGAGGGAAGGCTGGAGGCAGTGGAGATGTCATGTCTGAGGTCAATGTGTGGTGTGAATATAATGCAGAGAATTCGGAGTTTGGAAATTAGGAGGAGGTGCGGGATTACCAAAACTATTATCCAGAGAGCTGAGGAGGGGTTGTTGAGGTGGTTCGGACATGTAGAGAGAATGGAACGAGACAGAATGACTTCGAGAGTGTATAAATCTGTAGTGGAGGGAAGGCGGGGTAGGGGTCGGCCTAGGAAAAGTTGGAGGGAGGGGGTAAAGGAGGTTTTGTATGCGAGGAGCTTGGACTTCCAGCAAGCATGTGTGAGCGTATTTGATAGGAGTGAATGGAGACAAATGTTTTTTAACCCATTTACTGTCCAAATGTATATATACATTTTTACCGCTAGCGCTCCGACCTTGTTTTTCCCCATAAGAAAGCTAGCGGTATAAACGTATATATACGTTTGGACAGTTAATGGGTTAATACTTGACGTGCTGTTGGAGTGTGAGCAAAGTAACATTTATGAAGGGATTCAGGGAAACCGGCAGGCCGGACTTGAGTCCTGGAGATGGGAAGTACAGTGTCTGAAGGAGGGGTGTTAATGTTGCAGTTTTATAACTGTAGTGTAAAGCACCCCTCTGGCAAGACAGTGATGGAGTGAATGATGATGAACGTTTTTCTTTTTTGGGCCACCCTGCCTTGGTGGGAATCGGCCGATGTGTTAATAAAAAAAAAATATTAATTCAAATAGAAAATGTTAAAAAAAAATCTGAATTACAAAAATTTCAAATTAAAAGCAAGAATTTTCTCTAATTTGCCTGGTTGACCAGGCAAGCACCAGATGAGCCTGGTCCATGGCTGGGGACTCCGGGAGTAGAAAAACTCTCGGAACTCATGAAAGGTATATCAAAGATAGTTATATCTGAGTTTGAGAGATTTTTAATTCCATATTTCAACTTGAATTTTTGAAGTACAACGTTCAGAATGTAACAAGTCATGAATTAAAGAAAAAATTACCACTGTTGTTATAGATTGTCAATTATTTTTTTTTTTTTTTTTTTTTTATTTTTATGTTTCTTGTAAGTACAGTATTTTTTTCTTATGTGTATACTCTGTGAGGAAGAGGAAGACCCTGGCCTCTTGAAGTTCTCCAAAGTCAGGAAATAATACTGTGTTAACCTGGTCACTCTTGAAATTTAGATTATTTTGGTTCTCTCTCTTAAGGTATACAAGATCCAGTATGCATTTGGAACATGTTGATTACATTTGAATTTGAATTTCTTGAGAGAGTCCTTATTTAGTGTATATTTTGATTCATTTTAGGGGGTCAACTGGAAGATGAGGCAGAAAGAATTCACCGAAGATTGCAACCAACTGATCTCAGCCAGTCTCAGGATTCTGACTCCTATCCAAGAGAGTCAAATATTTATTTAAGGGAGATAAACAATTACCTAAGAATATTGCAAGATGGAATTAATGAATATGCTATGTACAGGTTAGTTGCTAAATATTTGAGTGAAAATTTTTCTTTTTCTTTCTTGATCTACAGTGTTTTGTTCCCATTTTATGTAATGATTCATATTATCGTGTTTGTTCTGTCATTCATTTATTCTGCCATTTATCCAGTTTAACCCACCAGCATGACTGATCTGGTGAAGAGTAAAATGTACTACTTGTGCAAGACGTTCTCACTGTGTAATAAGAGGTTAAAGTGCAGTAGTACCTTGGTACTCGGACTTAACCCTTAACCCTTTCAGGGTTTTCGCCGTACAGTGGACCCCACTATTTGAACGGCTCAGCAGTCGAACAAATCGTCATTAGAACAAGAAAATCGATATCGTCATGCGAACAAAATATCACGATTCGAACAAGTGCGTCCATCATCTGTCTGCCCAGGCGCTTGGAGGGCCAGTCCCGCATTGTTTACACTTGAGAGAACAATACCCTGCACGCTCATCCAGACATTTCACACTTAATTATAATTGTTTGGAGTTTGTTCATTAACTGTGAGGCAGTGGTGGTAGAGGCAGTGGTGGTAGAGGCAGTGGTGGTAGAGGCAGTGGTGGTAGAGGCATGGTGGTAGGGCAGTGGTGGTAGAGGCAGTGGTGGTAGAGGCAGTGGTGGTAGAGGCAGTGGTGGTAGAGGCAGTGGTGGTAGAGGCAGTGGTGGTAGAGGCAGTGGTGGTAGAGGCAGTGGTGGTAGAGGCAGTGGTGGTAGAGGCAGTGGTGGTAGAGGCAGTGGTGGTAGAGGCAGTGGTGGTTGAGGCAGTGGTGAGAGGCAGTGGTGGTAGAGGCAGTGGTGGTAGAGGCATGGTGGTAGAGGCAGTGGTGTAGAGGCAGTGGTGGTAGAGGCAGGGGTAGAGGCAGTGGTGGTAGAGGCAGTGGTGGTAGAGGCAGTGGTGGTAGAGGCAGTGGTGGTAGAGGCAGTGGTGGTAGAGGCAGTGGTGGTTGAGGCAGTAGTGAGAGGCAGTGGTGGTAGAGGCAGTCTTAATGTAGAGTGAGAGGTGAGTAAACAAGATTAAATGAAGGTTCGAGAATTTTGTAAACAAACAGTTGTTGTTACCAGCCTGACACGTATGATTTTTGTTCACTCCTTGAAGCTGACGAAGTGATCTAATGCAGTTACCATTACAAACTCTGTTTTCTCTTATACTAACATGTCTGAAGGAGGAAAGAATGGGAAGATGTTTTGATAGCTGGAGCTAGTATGCCGCCACCACCGTCCCCACCAGCCACCACATTCGTAATGACACATATTTTATTCATTCTAGAGTGTATATCAGGTTTTTATGTTACTTATATTGTTTATTATGCCATATTAGATGAATTGTGATAGATAAATAAGCTGTCGAGTTGATAATAGCTTCATAGTGAAGTACTATTTTATCATGCCTCCTGACAGCAGGAACGGATTAATTGTATTTCCATTATTTCTTATGGGAAAAATTAAATCACCATTCGAACATTTCGCATTGAGAACTAGCTCCTGGAACGGATTAAGTTCGAATAGCGGGGGTCCACTGTACTAGTATGGCTTACGCACCAGGGTTATTGACGTACTAGTACCCCTAAATTCTAGCGCCCTCAAATCAAGCGGAAACAGGCTGGTAGGCCTAGATGTGAGAGAATGGGTCTGTGCGGTCAGTGTGCGCAGTATAATAAAAATCCTGCACCACAGTGTGTAATGAGGAAAAAAAAACTGACTGTTTTTGGTTTAAAACAGCGACTTTGCAGTCTATTTTCATATGGTATTTATGGTTGTATTCTCGTTTTCTTGGTCTCATTTGATAGAATGGAAGATATATTACAGAAATAGAGATAATTTTTTTTGGTTTCACAATGACGAGTACCTTGAAACTGAGCGCAAAGTAGCAAAAATGTTCGATATTTGCCGATGTTCAAGAGTAAACAAATCACGCCATACATCCAATACACATCAACTGGCAAGTCTGATATTCTTGCACAAGTGCGCTGATATTATTTATACCATTTTTACAATGATGCAGTAGTATACATAACAGAAAATCTTTATTTTTATTTTTTGTGAGAATAAAAATTCAAAATGGAAAGCAAGAGGGGCCTGGAGACGTGACTAATGAACAGATAAAATGTTATTTTAGTGCCAGGAGTGTCTGTCTCGTTTATTCTGGACCCTATTTTGAAATTGGCATCTTTTGAAATTTGTGTGAAATTGGCCAAATTGACAATTTCTGACCACTTTATTGGGTAGTTCAAATCGGTAAATTGGCAGTTTCTTGTACTTGTTTGATAGAACAAATGGAATTCTAGCGAAATAGCTAAAATTTTAGTAGACTGAAACATTGTAATTGGCTGAACATAGTGCTCAAAATGGGCGAAATCGCCGATGCATAAACATCGTCGATACCACTAACTTTGCGAGAACATTATTCCGTTAGTTTTCCATCAAATTTTTTACTTTTGGTGTCGTTATGATTGGAAAAAGATTCTCTATCATTTCATAAGAAAAAATAATTTTTTTTTCCGAAAAATTTTCGACCCTCAGAACGAGTTTGGGAGAGGGCCTCTCGACCTTGAAAGGGTTAAACTGTCCAAATGTAGATCTACTTTTGCACCGTTAGCGCTCCAAACGTAGATCTACGTTTTATTTTTCATGCCTTCAAATCTGGCACAATAGGCCTGAGTCGCCTAGACATGAGAGAATGGGTCTGCGCACTCAGTGTGCTGAGTATGAAAAAATCGGGGATGCCAGGGTACTGCGTGGTAGCACCAGTTAGTTTCAGCTCCATCTTGGGTTAACATTATGGCAAACCCCTTGATTCACTCTTGCCCCGTCGTATTAACACTACTATTCTTGGAAAGTGATACAGAATGCGAGTTTAGTGAATGTGACACTGATATGGCCACTAATGATGACATCCCAGATGACCCTCAGCCCATCACCTCTGGGGTGGCCAGTGTGGACATACCAGACCCTCAACTCAGCACTTCTGAGGTGGCCAGTGTGGCCACAACACTCAGCCCAGCACCTCTGGGGTTGCTTGTGTTACTACCCAAAGGCAACTACGCAAGAGGAAATTATCATTTTCCCGGTGTTATGGTGTTGTTGATAGTGAAAGTGTTATAAGTGATGATGATGAAATCAATTTTATGCCCATAGAGGATTCATCAAGTGAAAGTGTTATTCATATACAGTGGTACCTCGACTTACGATGGTCCCCAAACTCGCCCTTTTATGTAAGTTTATTTTTTTAAACGCTTTTGTAAGTGTAATTTTGGGGATCTAAAAGGACTAGTCTATTTTATATCATTCCTTAAGGGATAAATTCGTTTGGTAATGGCACTTGAACAGTATTCTGAATGAAAAATATCGTAAGTCGAGGTACCACTGTATTTCCAACTATACTTTGATGAGCCTATAATGAACCTGATTGTTACCCAGACCAACATGTACTACTGGTATACAATGGACAACACAGATGTTGCATAATTGTCATGGCTGCACAGGTGGAAAGATAAAACTGTGGCTGAAATGTATTTATTCCTTGGCACTGTCATGCATATGCCACATACATATAAGAACAATATAGCACACTACTGGTCCACAGACTGCTTCATCAGTACTCCAGTCTTCCGTGACCTTCCCTGCAACAGATTCACTCTATTGCTTCGAATGTTGCACTTCTCAGACAGGAGTACGCCCAACAGAAATGACCTCCTATACAAAATCCAGGAATTGTTTATGTATCTGAAGCAAAAATTCACTGCCTACTTTTATCCATTCAAGAACATTGTTGTTGACAAGTCCTTGATTCTGTTCAAGGGACAACTGTCATTCAAACAATATATACCAAGCTAACGTAATCACTTTGGTATAAAACTCTGTTATGTGTGACTGTGAGACTGGTATTGTGTTGGATGTCATTATCTAAACAGGGAAAAACACACTCAACAATACCAGGTGCATGTTGGACATTTCTGGGGATGTTGTTCGCAAGATGATGGAGCCATACCTTGACAAGTGTCATGCATTGTTCACAGACAACTGATATACAAGCTCTATGCTTGCTGATTTCCTCCGTGTGAACAATACCAATACAGTGAACCCTCAGTTAGCGGCCGTTCCTGTTAGCGGCCAACTCAGTTAGAGGCCGGTTTTATGGCTCCCAGTTAGCGGCCTGAGGCCGCTTGCGCTTCAGTTTGGCTCTCTCTCTCGGTGCGTAAGGAAGCTTCTGCTCATTCATCCAGACATTTCGCTTATTTTCCATTGTTTTTTGTCAGTGCAACTGCGAAATAAGTAACCATGGCTCCCAAGAAAGTTCCTAGTAAAGTTCCTGTGGCAAAGAAAGTGAGAAACACCATGGAATTTAAGAGAGAAGTGATTGAGAAATATGAGAGTGGTATTCGGGTGCTGGAACTTGCCAGGATGTTTGGGAAAAACAAATCAACAATTACAACCATCCTGTCAAAGAAAGAATAAATCAAGGACGCTGATGTTGCCAAAGGAGTAAATGTGCTTACAAAACAAAGGTCACCAATAATGGAACAAATGGAAAAGTTATTGTTATTGTGGATTAAAGAAAAACAAATAGTAGGAGACAGTGTAGTGGAGTCTGTTATTTGTGAGAAGGCAAGGCATTTGCATGAAGATCTTGTGAAGAAAACTCCTGGAACAAGTGCTGCTGGTAGTGAATTTAGGGCCAGCAAAGGCTGGTTTGAGAGATTTAAAGAACGTAGTGGCATACACAGTGTTGTAAGGCATGGTGAGGCTGCAAGTTCAGACAAACATTCTGCTGAAAAGTTTGTGCAGGAATTTCAGGACTACATAGTGAAAATCTGAAACCCCAACAAGTGTTTAACTGACAAAACAGGCCTGTTTTGGAAGAAAATGCCCAACAGGACCTACATCACGCAGGAGGAAAAGGCACTGCCAGGACACAAGCCTATGAAAGACAGGCTAACTCTCATGTTATGTAGCAATGCAAGTGGGGATTTTAAAGTGAAGCCTTTACTCGTGTATCACTCTGAAACTCCCAGATTATTATTATAATCAAAAGAAGTGCTAAACCACAGGGGTTATACAGCGTGGCTGAAACTCCCAAGGTCAATTTTTGAAGATTGGGTTGATGATGTGTTTGGCCCAAGTGTGAAAAAATACCTTCAGGATAACAATTTGGGACTCAAGTGCCTCCTGGTACTGGACAATGCTCCTGCACATCCTCCAGACTTGGAAGACCAAATGTCTAGAGACTTCAAATTTATAAAAGTGAAGTTCTTGCCTCCTAACACCACTCCTCTTCTCCAGCCCATGGACCAGCAGGTCATTTCTAACTTCAAGAAACTGTACACCAAAGCAGTGTTTCAGAAGTGCTTTGAAATGACCTCGGACACTGAATTGACCCTTAGAGAGTTCTGGAAGAATCACTTCAATATCTACAACTGCATAGGCCTTATAGGTAAGGCTTGGGAGGGAGTGACTACCAGGACTTTGCACTCTGCTTGGAGACCACTGTGGCTGGATTGTGTTGACAATAGGGATTTTGAAGGATTATCATACATAGCAGCATATGTGTAGAAAACCTAGGATAACCCAAAAAAGTCAGACAGAGTGACTTATTTCCATTGGGGTCCATTTAATACCTTAATATTATACACTGTAGGAGATATGTTTTTATACTACATATAAAGAATATATACTAGGAATAAGGTAAAAAGAGTTATTTACATTTACATGTATGTTAGCTAAAAAAATAAAAAATTATTCTCCTCCCTTTCTGCCACTACATTCATTAGGTACCTTTTGGCTCTCTTCTTGAACTGGCTCATGCTATGACTGGAGTATGTACAGTTATAAGAGTAATATTGCCTTATTAATCTTAAGTTAGTCTTAAGTTTGCCCAAAGTGCTCTGCACATAAAGGGGCTTTTGGCATGTTCACCTAATTGTTATACTCCTTTGTACAAACATGTATCATGCAAAAATAAAAATAATTTTTTACTATACTTATGATTGTATATGAATCTTACAAAAAATTGGATTAGCTATGTTTTATCAGTAGAAAGTGTCCAAACAACTTTTCCCAGTGCCCTTATGTCCCTCCTTTTTTAGCTTAAAGTGCACCAAAAATGAATGAATTCAGAAGATAAATAATGACAGGATGTATGCGAGTATCAGTCGCCCCTTAAATCACCACTTCCATTCCCGCACAACAAAAGTGTGATTCTGTTCTTCATTGGCTTGTGTCCTGGTAATGACACAAGAAGAGTTTCGAGAGTTTCTCTACTCTCTGAGCCTGACCATGGGCCAGGCTCGTCTGGTGCTTGCCTGGTCAACCAGGATGTTGCTGCTGGAGGCCCACTGCCCCACATATCCATCACAGCCTGGTTGATCTGGCACCTGGTGAAGATACCTGTCCAGTTTCCTCTTGAAGGCTTCTACACATGTTCCAGCCGTGTTTCTGATATTTTCTGGTAAGAAGTTGAATAGTCTGGGACCCCGGATGTTGATACAGTGTTCCCTTATTGTCCCCACCGCACCCCTGCTCCTCACTGGGTTTATTTTACACTTCCTCCCATCTCTCTCAATCCAGTAAGTTATGGCCGTGTGCAAATTTGGGACCAGGCCCTCGAGTACTTTCCAGGTATATATTATCATGTATCTCTCTCTCTCTCTCCTCTCCAATGAGTACATGTTCAAGACTTGAAGGTGTTCCCAGTAATTTAGGTGCTTTACTGGGTCAATGTGAGCCATAAACAATCTCTGTACAGTGGACCCCTGGTTAACGGCCTGCTCCAAACACTAACAGTTATGTAAGTGTATTTTTGTAAGTGCTTTTGTAAGTGTATGTTTGGGGGTCCAAAAGGACTAATCTAATTTACATTATTCCTTATGTTAATAAATTTGTTCGGTAACGGCACTTGAACAGCATTCTGGAATGAATTATGGCCGTTAACCGGGGGTCCACTGTATTTGTTTCAGCTCTGATATTTCTCCTGCATTGAATGGGGCCGTCAGCACTGAGCAATATTCTAAGTGAGGGAGCACTAGTGATTTGAAGAGTGTCACCATTAGCATTATTTCCCTTGTTTTGAAAGTTCTCAGTACCCACCCCGTCATCTTCCTGGTTGTCTTGATCTTTGTCTTGTTATGGTCTTCAAAAGAAAGGTCAGCTGACATAATTATTCCCAGGCCTTTTATGTGTTCCTTTCATTCTATTTGGTGACCCTCTTTGTTTTGTATATAGTGTTCCTTTTGAGTTCTTTATTCTTTCCATACCTAAGCAGCTGGAGCTTATCACCATTGAACGTCATGTTGTTCTCCACTGCCCACTGGAAAACCCTTCTTATGTCTTCCTGTAATTTTTCAGTGCTCCCTACCATAGTGACTTTCATGCTTATTTTAGTGTCATCTGCAAATGATAATACAAAAGTGTGCCGGGTGCTTTTATCTATGTTTGCTATGAGGATGAGAAACAGCAGAGGTGCCAGGACAGTACCTTGGAGCACTGAGCTTTTGACCTCGCTGTAGCTGGATCCTGCCCTGTTCACTACTACTACAGTATTTGTGTTCTGTGTTAGGAACCCGAAAATCCATCTGCCTACCTTCCCCATAATGCCCATGGCCCTCATTTTATGCGCTATCACTCCATGATTGCATTTGTCAAATGCCTTTGCAAAATTTGGTTCTGTTTGGCTTTTTTTTCCAAAATAAACCTGTCTCCTGACAATTGAAAACTTGTTGGGGAATAAAAACCTTTAGGCTGTACATAGTCACTAAACTCTCTGACATATTTCTCAGCAGCAGGTCGTGTTTGTTTTGTCGAGTGCCGAGCAAACGGTCAACTACCGAGTGATTTTTTTTTACCAAACAAAGTGTTTGAATACTAAATTGTTCGAGTTGGGATCTGTTCGAGTACGAAGGTACTACTATACTATACATCTGTACTTTCATCAACTTTTCTGTCATAAATTTTGGTTTCTAATATACTAGAAATACTGTAAAGTCTTGTAATCATATGTGATGTTGAGTCAGAACAGTTAATGGATGCAGTACAGTTAACTCATTATTACTATACAGTGATACCTCGCATATCCGGCCTGCCATTAACTGAACTTTGCCAATATCCAAACAGGCCCTGGGAAAAGGCAAAAATTCTAAAATTATTACCAAAACCTCCGAACAGCTGTTTGGATAAGGCAGAAGGCTGAATCAAACTTGGCGTGCACCTTAGTGTACCGGTTGGCCACTAGGAGCCACGCTCTTCACCTTCCTTTTAGCATTATTACAGCTGTGTTTTGTCCTAGCTCTTGTGTATGACACCAAAGAGGGCCAGGAATGTGCTTACTTTAGAGAGAAAAAAAAAAATAGGGAAATAGTTGCACATGGATGCGGGTTGGTCCAATACTGGGAAAAAAACTACAGATGACATGCAGGACTAGCTAGAGTGTGACGAAGACGACCCTGGTGTTCAATCTCTGATGGATACAGAGATTGCAGAATCAGTGTTGCACCCAGAACATTCCGAAAGTGACGACAATGACCCATTGCCTCCAATACCAAAAACTTCAGCAGCAAGGGCAGGTGTTGAAACACTTTTGGAGTACTTCGAGCATCCGCTGTCCACAGCCCATTTGAAAAGTTATGGTCCTGTGGTTTGTGAAATCTAGGAGGCTGTTATTCGAGCCCAGAGTGTCTGGTCCCACCACCAGACAATGTTGGACTCATTTTTTAAACCTACAACGCTGTCGCCGATGGCGATATGATGGGTACAGATGGCGATATGACAGTACGAATGCGCATTTTTTCACATATCCGGAAACTCAATGTTTCCGAACTGGTCTCGGCCCATATAGTTCAGATATGAGAGGTATCACTGTACATACACTTTTTAAGATGACATTTTTCTATATCATACAATAAATATGAACTATTTTTTTTTGTCTTCAAAGCTTATATAATGCATGTAACAGGACTTTACAGTGTTTGAGAAAGGTATTGCAGTATGGTGTGTTATGACGTGCATGTAACTCTATAAAAATATTTTGCAAACTTTTAAAAGTCCTCTTTTGCTAAAAGTTTTCTGTACAGTACATTAAAAAATAGTTATAAAATTAATTTCACTTTAATTATTTTTTTTAATTTTTTATTATACAGCAGGGCTACAACTTATTCCATTACGGTGCCCCGTGGCCTGGTGGCAAAAGCGCTCGCTTCACACGGTGAAGGTCCAGGTTCAATTCCTGGTGAAGGGGTGGAAATATTGGACGTCTTTCCTTACACCGGTTGTCTATGTTCACCCATCAGTAAAATGGGTACCTGGGTGTTAGTTGACTGGTGTGGGTAACATCCTGGGACAAAACTGACCTAATTTGCCCGAAATACTTTGCATAACAAGCGGCTTTCTATATAGTAGTATGTCATTGATGTCACCTAGACCTGTATATCTTGTATTTTTTTTTCCCCCCCTAACAAGTTGGCCGTCTCCCACTGAGGCAGGGTGACCCAAAAAGAAAGAAAATCCCCAAAAAGAAAATACTTTCATCATCATTCAACACTTTCACCACACTCATACATAATCACTGCCTTTGCAGAGGCGCTCAGATACGACAGCTGAGAATAGTCCCTCCCAGCTGTCACTGTCCCAGACCCCTCCTATAAAGTGCAGGCATTGTACTTCCCATTTCCAGGACTCAAGTCCAACTAAATCAATTAACTGAGTTTCCCTGAACCCCTTCACAAAATGTTACCCTGCTTACACTCCAACAGCTCGTCAGGTCCCAAAAACCATTCGTCTCCATTCACTCCTATCTAACACGCTCACACATGCTTGCTGGAAGTCCAAGCCCCTCGCCCACAAAACCTCCTTTACCCCCTACCTCCAACCTTTTCTAGGACGACCCCTACCCAGCCTTCCTTCCCCTACAGATTTATATGCTCTCCAAGCCATTCTACTTTGATCCATTCTCTCTAAATGACCAAACCACCTCAACAACCCCTCTTCAGCCCTCTGACAAATACTTTTAGTAACTCCACACCTTCTGTGGGGGAATGTACCCCTACGATAAAGTGGACTGTTAATGTTGCTATACTTAGCTTGTAGATGCATCCACGATTACCCAGCCATCCCAGTAACTGATTGATGCAGACGTTCACATCCCCCAGAGGGCTGTATGGGTGTAAAATCACATATGAGACTTATATTATTGCCCCAAAGGAGCGTATGCCATATAATCAGTCATTTAATGGACTGTACGGCGGTTTACTCACGGTGTTTGGGCGGATCGCCCACGAGTAACCGGGTGATTGATAAATCTGCCTAGAACAAAATATGTATTCCTAACTGCGCAGTTGGTGACATCTATGTCTAAGCAGACTTACCTGGGTATTTGTAACGGACCCTTAATTCACACCCGGATATCGCTGTCTTGTTTCAAGAACGCTGCTGAAGAGTTACTGCCTTGTTAGACGAAGCATTCATTGTCCCTTTACATTCTTCAATTTCAGTCTTTTTGCAGTAGTAAGAAGCTGCGCACACTTCTGAATATACCGCAATTTTTAACACTAAACGCGCTGGAATCGAGTTCTTATCCGATTTCCCGACGTTAGTGGAGATTGAATAATCATCGGACATGTACGACTAATGTCTTTGTTAGGATAAAACCCTTCGTCGCAGCTCCCATCCTTTCCGTGGCCGAGTTCAATCTGCCACGCTCCTGCATCCTGCAGCTCAGCGGGCTTGGCATCGCTGACCTCAGCAATATTTCAATACTTGCAAAACACTGCAACAAGTTGCAATTCAAATACTTGTGTTCTGTAAATACTTCGATCACTGGAGCACAAGATAGTAAAGTCAAGTGTAGAAACTAATACAGCAGTTTCTATAACTTTCCTGCTAAGGTCAAGAGTCACATTTATATCAAATGTTTCAATCACTCATATACTACATTCGTTGCAACCCTGGTCAGCTAGACATGACGTACTGCTTCCTGGTCCGTACATATGTTATGAAATAAACTGTTGACCAGAAAGCCAGACACGCCTCGTCTGGCCCTTTCTAAGGGCCGGAAAGGGCTAGGCCCTTGAAAGGGCAGAAAGGGCTGTTACCCACCCCCCTCTCTTGGAGAATTTTCTCCATACCTTCTCCTAATTTCCACATTCCGAATTTTCTGCATAATATTTACACCACACATTGCCCTTAGACAGGACATCTCCACTGCCTCCAGCCGCCTCCTCGCTGCAGGATTTGCAACCCATGCTTCACACCCATATAAGAGTGTTGGTACCACTATTCTTACGTACATTCACTTCTTTGCCTCCATGGATAAAGTTTTTTGTCTCCACAGATACCTCAACGCACCACTCGCCTTTTTTCCTTCACCAATTCTATGGTTAACCTCATCCTTCATAAACCCATCCGCTGACATGTCAACTCCCAAATATCTGAAAACATTTACTTCTTCCATAATCCCTCTCTCCAATGTGATATCCTATTTTTCTTTATTTAAATCGTTTGATACCCTCATCACCTTACTCTTATCTATGTTCACTTTCAACTTTCTACCTTTACACACCCTCCCAAACTCGTCCACTAACCTTTGCAACTTTTCTTTAGAATCTCCCATAAGCACAGTACCATCAGCAAAAAGTAACTGTGTCAACTCCCATTTTGCATTTAATTCCCCATAATTTAATCCCACCCCTCTCCCCAACACCTAGCATTTACTTCTTTTACAACCCCATCTATAAATATATTAAACAACCATGGTGACATTACACATCCCTGTCTAAGACCTACTTTTACCGGGAAGTAATCTCCCTCTCTCCTACACACCCTAACCTGAGAATCACTATCCTCATAAAAACTTTACAGCCTTCAGTAACTTACTACCTATTCCATACACTTGCAACATTTGCCACATTGCTCCCCTATCCACTCTATCATATGCCTTTTCTAAATCCATAAATGCATGTACTTGTAGTAAATAAAAAGATATATATATATTATTAATGCTGTCCTGAAAATTCATTGCTAGTCTGTTGTTTGGTACTCAGAACTTATTTTCCCATATAAATCCATGTTATAACTGGAGGTTCATTCCCAATCTATCATATTCCTTACCTAATTTCTGTTAGTTTATTTTCCAAAGAATTTTTACTCTATATTTTGTATTCAATACTGTTCCTGTTCACTTTGAAATAGTATTAAACATTGTTTAATAATGTATACATGTTATGCAGAAGAGAAATATACAGTACAGTACATGTGTGTAAGGATAATATGTAGGATGAGGGAGAGGGTGCCAGAAGGGAGGGTGTACTCACCCATTTGAGTGTGCCAGGGTTGAGGTTTGGCTCTTGGCCCCCACCTCCTAGACTTTGATCAGCATCACTGATTTCTGGCCTCTTGGGCCTTAACACATTTACTCTTTAAATCAGATTTGATGGACAAAATCTGTTAAATCCAGAATTATCTGTTATTATTGCAGTCTACTGGATAAATTTCTTTTTAGATTTAGTGGATTAAGTCTGCTAAATCCAAAAATAATCTTTTGTTAAAATTGTTGAAATTTTTTTTTTTTATTATTAACACATCGGCCGATTCCCACCAAGGCAGGGTGGCCTGAAAAAGAAAAACTTTCGTCATCATTCACTCCATCACTGTCATGCCAGAGGGGTGCTTTACACTACAGTTATAAAACTGCAACATTAACACCCCTCCTTCAGAGTGCAGACACTGTACTTCCCATCTCCAGGACTCAAGTCCGGCCTGCCAGTTTCCCAGAATCCCTTCATAAATGTTACTTTGCTCACACTCCAACAGCACGTCAAGTATTAAAAACCATTTGTCTCCATTCACTCCTATCAAATACGCACACGCATGCTTGCTGGAAATTCAAGCCCCTCGTACACAAAACCTCTTTTACCCCCTCCCTCCAACCTTTCCTAGGCCAACCCCTACCCCGCCTTCCCTCCACTACAGATTTATACACTCTCGAGGTCATTCTGTTTCGTTCCATTCTCTCTACATGTCCGAACCACCTCAACAACCCCTCCTCAGCCCTCTGAATAATAGTTTTGGTAATCCCGCACCTCCTCCTAATTTCCAAACTCCAAATTCGCTGCATTATATTCACACCACACATTGACCTCAGACATGACATCTCCACTGCCTCCAGCCTTCTCCTCGTTGCGACATTCATCACCCATGCTTCACACCCATATAAGAGTGTTGGTATAACTATACTCTCATACATTCCCCTCTTAACTTCCATGGACAAAGTTCTTTGTCTCCACAGACTCCGAAGTGCACCACTCACCCTTATTTCCTCATCAATTCTATGATTCACCTCATCCTTCATAGACCCATCTGCTGACATGTCCACTCCCAAATATCTGAATACATTCACCTCCTCCATACTCTCTCCCTCCAATCTAATATCCAATCTTTCGTCACCTAATCTTTTTGTTATCCTCATCACCTTACTCTTTCCTATATTCACTTTCAATTTTCTTCTTTTACACACCCTACCAAATTCATCCACCAACCTCTGCAACTTCTCTTCAGAATCTCCCAAAAGCACAGTGTCATCAGCAAAAAGCAACTGTGACAACTCCCACTTTGTATTTGATTCTTTGTCTTTTAACCCCACACCTCTTGCCAAGACCCTCGCATTCACTTCTCTTACAACCCCATCTATAAATATATTGAACAACCACGGTGACATCACGCATCCCTGTCTAAGGCCTACTTTTACCGAGAAATAATCTCCTCTCTCCTACACACTCTAACCTGAGCCTCACTATCCTCATAAAAACTCTTCACTGCTTTCAGTAACCTACCTCCTATTCCATACACCTGCAACATCTGCCACATTGCCCCCTATCCACCCTATCATACGCCTTTTACAAATCCATAAAGGCCACAAAACCTCTTTACCCTTATCCAAATACTGTTCACCTATATGTTTACTGCAAACACTTGGTCTACACACCCCTACCTTTCCTAAAGCCACCTTGTTCATCTGCTATTCTGCTCTCCGTCTTACTCTTAATTCTTTCAATAATAACTCTACCATACACTTTACCTGGTATACTCAACAGACTTCTTCCCTATAATTTTTGCACTCTCTTTTGTCCCCTTTGCCTTTATACAAAGGAACAATACACGCTCTCTGCCAGTCCCTAGGTACCTTACCCTCTTCCATACATGTATTAAATAATAGCACCAACCACTCTAAAACTATATCTTTGCCTGCTTTTAACATTTCTACCTTTATCCCATCAATCCCAGCTGCCTTACCCCTTTCATTCTACCCACTGCCTCACGAACTTCCCCACACTCACAACTGGCTCTTCCGCACTCCTCCAAGATGTTATTCCTCCTTGCCTATACACGAAATCACAGCTTCCCTGTCTTCATCAACATTTAACAACTCCTCAAAATATTCCCTCCATCTTCCCGATACCTCTAACTCTCCATTTAATAACTCTCCTCCCCTATTTTTAACTGTCAAATCCATTTGTTCCCCAGGCTTCCTCAACTTATTAATCTCACTCCAAAACTTTTCTTATTTTCAACAAAATTTGTTGATAACATCTCACCCATTCTCTCATTTTCTCTCTTTTACTTTGCTTGACCACTCTCTTAACCTCTCTTTTTTCTTCATATACTCTTCCCTCCTTGCATCACTTCTACTTTGTAAAAACTCTCATATGCTAACTTTTCTCCTTACTACTCTGTTTACATCATCATTCCACCAATCGCTCTTCTTCCCTCCGCACCCACTTTCCTGTAACCACAAACTTCTGCTGAACACTCTAACACTACATTCTTTAACCTACTCCATACATCTTCGACCCCATTGCCTACACTCTCACTAGCCCATCTATCCTCCAATAGTTGTTTATATCTTACCCTAACTGCCTCCTCTTTTAGTTTATAAACCTTCACCTCTCACTTACTGCTTCTATTTTCCTTGTATCCCATCTACCTTTTACTCCCACTTTAGCTACAACTAAAAAGTGATCTGCTATATCTGTGGTGCCTCTATAAACATGTACATCCTGAAGTCTACTCAACAGTCTTTTATCTACCAATACATAGTCCAACAAACTACTGTCATTACGCCCTACATTATATCTTGTATACTTATTTATCCTCTTTTTCTTAAAATATGTATTACCTATAACTAAACTCCTTTCTATACAAAGTTCAATCAAAGGGCCCCCATTTTCATTTACACCTGGCACCCAAACTTACCTACCACACCCTCTCTGCATGTTTCTCCTACTTTAGCATTTAGGTCCCCTACTACAATTACTCTCTCACTTGGTTCAAAGGTTCCTATACATTCACTTAACATCTTCCAAAATCTCTCTCCTCTACACTCCTCTCTTCTCCAGGTGCATACACGCTTATTATAACCCACTTTTCTCATCCAACCCTTATTTTAATCCATATAATCCTTGAATTTACACAATTATATTCCCTCTTCTCCTTCCATTAACTGGTCCTTCAACATTATTGCTACCCCTTCCTTAGCTCTAACTCTCTCAGATACTCCTGACTTAATCCTATTTATTTCTCCCCACTGAAACTCGCCTGCCTCCTTCAGCTTTGTTTCGCTTAGGGCCAGGACATCCAACTTCTTTTCATTCATAACATCAGCAATCATCTCTTTCTTATCATCCGCACTACATCCACGCACATTCAAACATCCCAGTTTTATAAAGCTTTTCTTATTCGTTTTTTTTAGTAAATGTGTACAGGAGAAGGGGTTACTAGCCCATTACTCCTGGCATTTTAGTCGCCTTATACGACACGCATGGCTTACGGAGGAAGAATTCTTTTCCACTTCCCCATGGACAATAGAGGAAATAAAGAAGAACAAGAGCTATTAAGAAAAGAAGAAAACAACTTGGAGATATGATGCTTGATGAATAATGTATATATATGCATGTGCATGCCTGTGTAATGTAACCTACATGTAAGTAGAAGTAGCTAGATATACCTGTTATCCAGCGTGTTTGAGACAGAAAAAAGACACCAGCAATCCTACCATCATGTAAAACAGTTTCAGGTTTCTGTTTCACAGTCACCTGGCAGGACGGTAGTACCTCCCTGGGTGGTTGCTGTCTACCAACCTACTAATTCAGATTTACTGGAATGTATATTGATGCATTGTAGTAGGTTGGTAGACAGTCACCACCCAGAGAGGTACTTCCTATATAAATTACTAAATGGAAAAAGAAGGAAAATTTTGTTTCTTTGTGTCTTCTTTTTCAGGTCACCCTGCCTAGGTGGGAGACGGTTGTTGTGTTAAAAAAAAGCATTCACACTTATTCTTGTGCATACTACATACATAGAACTCTACACTCTAATATAAACCCTCCACTCAAAATTCTCCTCACCAACTTTAATAGGACCCATGACCATAACACAAGACACAGATCACTTTTTGATATACCATGTGTCCATATCACCCTGTGTAAAAATTCTATGCACATAAAGGGCCCCAAAATCTGGAAATCATTACCAGTAAATACTAAAATAACCTGGTCTGAACATCAATTTAAAATTCTTCTCAAAAACCATCTACTCACCCTAAACTAAATACTCATACTGTAAATTACTTTCAACAATGCTCAATGTTATTTTCCTATAATATAATTTCAATATTTACTATTGATGTAACCATAATACAAAACACTTGTCACAATGTAATATCCTCAGATTGTAATTTGAGTACATTTATTAACTGTTATAAGCTAATGTTTAACTAAAACAAACTCGATCAATTTCTCTAGTATTAAGTAGTCTATAAGCCATTAGATTAATCTGCCCTTAATGCCATGGCATGATAGTGGCTCTCTTTGCACTTCAGTTCATGTTTGTAATAAAATCTCAATGTAAACTTGCAATGAAATAAAAATTTATTATTTATTATTATTATATTTACATAATCCTAGGTAGTAGGTTGGTAGACAGCAGCCGCCCAGGGAGGTACTACCGTCCTGCCAAGTGAGTGTAAAACGAAAGCCTGTATTTGTTTTACATGATGGTAGGATTGCTGGTGTCTTTTTTCTGTCTCATAAACATGCATGATTTCAGGTATATCTTGTTACTTCTACTTACACTTAGGTCACACTACACATTCATGTACAAGCATATATATATACACACCCCTCTGGGTTTTCTTCTATTTTCTTACTAGTTCTTGTTCTTATTTCCTCTTATCTCCATGGGGAAGTGGAACAGAATTCTTCCTCCGTAAGCCATGCGTGTCGTACGAGGCGATTAAAATGCCGGGAGCAAGGGGCTAGTAACCCCTTCTTCTGTGTATATTACTAATTGTAAAAGGAGAAACTTTCGTTTTTCCTTTTGGGCCACCCCGCCTTGGTGGGAAACGGCCAACGTGTTGAAAGAAGAAGAAAGATTTACATAACTTTTGTATACTGACATACATACATGTTGTAATTATCTTTTTATTTGGTACAGATACTGGGGCTTTTTGGGCCTGTGTATACTTCTGCTAGTGATAACGCTGTGCTTCACACTGGGTGTGGTGTTTGGCTGCTGTGGTCGCCGCCCTGATGAAGCATCCTCCTGCCACAAGGCTACTGGAGCCTCATGGCTCATGTGGTGAGTGAAAGATATCATGTACTCCTTATTAACCCCTTAACTGTCCAAACATAGATCTACGTTCTTACCGCTAGCTCTCCGAATGTAGATCTAGTTTTATTTTTCCTGCCTTCAAATTTGGCGTGATAGGCCTGAGCGGCCTAGACATGAGAGAATGTGTCTGCGCACTCAGTGTGCGCTGTATGAAAAAAATTAGGGACTACGCAGTGCCGCATGGTAGGATCAGTTAGTTTTAGCTCCATCTTGGGTCAACAACATGGCAAACCCTCGTGATTCACTCACATCTCGTCGTATTAACACACTTATTCGAGGAACGTGATATAGAATGAGAGTTTAGTGGATTTGAGACCGATGTGGCCACTAATGATCAAGGAATTGGTGAAAATATTGACGATAACCCAGATGACCCTCAGCCCATCACCTCTGGGGTGGCCAGTGGGCCATGCCAGACCATCAGCCAAGCACCTCTGGGATGGCCACACTGGCCATCCCAGACCCTCAGCCAAGCACTTCTAGGGTGGCCAGTGTTACAACTCAGAGGCTACTACGCAAGAGAAAATTATCATATTCTGTCATTTTTGGTGAAGATGAGAGTGAAAGTGATATAAGTGATGACGAGATTGATTTTATGCCCATAGATGAATCGTCAAGTGATAGTGATATACATTATACTCCAGTGAAGCGTACCTTTAGGCAGTGTCACCTACGTTCAGGCAGTGTGCCATATGCATATCCCCAAGGGTCATGGGAGGTCACGATTGAAAACCCCAGCCACTGATATTGATAGTGATTATGAAGGAAAATACGCAGGAATGGAGAAAGAGGAGGTGGTGGTGGTGGGTGGCATGGTGCCTGGCCTGCATGGTGCGTTGGGTGGGCAGGCAAAGGACCGCCCGGCACCCCCTCAACCATGTGCTGCCTCCACTCACGTTTCCCCTCCTGCTCCCCCACGCCTCAGGTCCAGCCTGCACCATGTGACCTTGAATGGAACTGGACACAACGTACAACATTCATGCCACATCTTTTCGATTTTGATGCCAATGGAAGTGGCATCCTCCCACAATGTCCCATCACGAATGAGTCTACAGAGTTAGAATTTTTCCAATTATACTTTGATGAGCCGATAATGAACTTGATTGACACCGAGACAAACAACTACTACTGCTATACAGTGAACAACACAGAAGTTGCAGAATCGTCACTGCTGTACAGATGGAAAGATAAAACTGTGGCTGAAATGTATTTATTCCTTGGCACTGTCATGCTTATGCCTCATACATATAAGCACAATATAGCACAGTACTGGTCCACAGACTACATACTTCATCAGTACTCGTGTCATCTGCGACCTCTTTCTCTGCAACAGATTCACTCTGTTGCTATGAATGTTGCACTTCTCGGAGAGGAATACGCCCAACAGAAATGACCTTCTATACAAAATCTGGGAAGTGTTTATGTATCTGAAGCAGAAATTCAGTGCCTACTTTTATCCATTCAAGAACATTGTTGTTGACGAGTCCTTGATTCTGTTCAAGGGACAACTGTCATTCAAACAATATATACTGAGTAAACGTAATCGCTTTGGTATAAAACTGCTTGTGTGACTGTGAGAGTGGCATAGTGTTTGTTATGGGGTATTATGGACTTGTTATGGGGGCTATTGGAACCCAGCATGTATTGTTGTAATTAAATAACATGAATGCCTAATTCTATTGAATTAATCAGCAGTACTGCTCAGGAGAGTTTACAAGGCTTGGCCAGCCTTAGAAGCTTGGGGGCTCATTTGACTGATTTTCTCAATATAATAGGTTATATAAATAATGCACACATTTTATTAACTAATTAAAATATAGTTGCATGTCTCATTGTAATAACATAAGATATATTGAGAGTACATGTGGAGATATGCAAAGTGATGCGTTTGTTTTGGGGGGAGGAGCTTAGAGAGATGCTGGCTTCCCACAATCCTGCCTGAAAAAACATGGCTGCTAGAGTGAGCTGGAGTTGTTGTTGGCTGATTATAACTTGACTTCAGGGCTGAATGAGTGCCCAAAAGGTAATGGGGAGAGTTGTAAATCGATGTCACCATGACATTCTGTGATCTTCAGTGTATCAAGACACTGGAGGGTTGGGAAATGTTGAGAAAGAGAGAGTTGAAGGTGGCAGCTGAGCCATGTGCTTTGGGAAAGGCTGATTATATGTTTAGGAGTGGAGACCTGTACATTATATGTATATACTTCTTAATATAGCTCTATTTTTATAATGTTGGTTTAAATAACCTTTGAGAGGAATGAAAAAGGACCAATAAGTTTTCAGATGCAGCAGCTAACCTGAGTAAGTATCTTTAGCCTAATAATGTCCTCCTTTTACCCTAAGACCTTTTGAGTAGATACCCTATGCTAGTACATGTAGAACCTTGATGATAAATAAGGGAAAATAACATAACATGACAGGCGGATGTTGGGCATTTCTGGTGTTGTTTGCTGATGGGTCATACATTGTTCACAGACAATTGGTATACAAGCCCTATGCTCGCTGATTTCCTATGTGTGAACAACACTGATGTATGTTGAAGAGTGAGAAGAAACAGAAAACATATGCCAAGGTTCAGTGGAGGCAGTGCTGAAGGTGCAGTGCAAGCATTTCATGCCAGTGACATGATGGCACTGATGTGGCATGACAAATGGGACGTGACATTGCTGTCAACCATCCACAGAAACGAGGTGGTACAAACAAAGTGAACAGGGATGTTATGTTGTTTTCCCTTTTTACTTTGATGGTATGGTTCTCACTACATGTTCTAGTGTGGGGTAGCTTACTTTAAGGCCTTATAAAGTCTAAGGTAATACTTATTCATGATTGGTCATCCTCATTCTATGAAATCTCTTCAACTCTCTCAACAGGTTATTTAAACCACTATTACAAAAATAGGGATATATTCTAGATAGATATATACAGAATACAGTGGACCCCCGAAAATTGGATGTAATCCGTTCCAGGAGCTAGGCCTAAAATTGAACTGGCTGATTTCTGAACCATTATTTCCTGTAAGAAATAATGTAAATACAATTAATCTGTTCCAGACACCCAAAAATATTAACAAAAAATATATTTTTTGAAGATTAACTATAGTTTTACATACACAAAACACATAATAACAACATATAATAAATAAATATTTAAAATAACATTTACTTACCTTTATTGAAGAGACTTGCTGGCATGTGGAAGATAGGAAGGAGACGAGGAGGGAGCACTCGTTTGGAAGGGGAATCCCCCTCCAAAACTCAATCAATTTCTCTAGTATTATGTACATAGTGAATTAGTCTTTAGACTAAGCTGCCCATAATGCCATGGCATGCCAGTGGCTCTCCTTGCATTACAGTTTTATAATTGTAACTACCAATACCTATGTATACTTGTAACTTGCAATGAAATAAAAATATTATTATATTATTATTAACAAGTCCCCCTCTGGGGTTACTTCCCTTTGTCTTTTAATGCCACTAGGACCAGCTTGACAGTCACTAGACCCCTGTTGCACAAAATAACTGTCAAGAGTGCTCTGTTTCTGGTGCTCTTTAACATGTTCCTGAAGTACAGTATGGCTCTGTCACTGAACTGGTTGCAGAGATGGCTTATTTTAGCTTGCTCAGGGTGAAATTGTTCAACGAAACTTTGCACCTCATTCCACATTGAACAAATTTCCATAACCCTTAAACTGTCCACACGTAGATATACGTTCGCGTGCGTACTGCTCCGAACGTAGATCTACGTTTTTTTTCAAATGCTTTTAACCTTGCCACGATAAGCCTGAGTTGCCTAGAGATTAGAGAATGGGTCTGTGCACTCAGTGTGTGCAGTATTACAACATGTGGGAATGACAAACAAAATGCACTCTTCATTTTAAAGAAAAAGAACAATTTATTTTTTTCTCAAAATATTCCTTCAGCTACGCACGTGAACGTATATCTACGTGTGGACAGTTTAAGGGTTAATCCGTAAAGAAGGCACCTCCAGTCTATCTTCCTCCTCCTGTGAATCAATTTCCTCTATTGTGGTCTGATGCTGTTCCAGATGAAGCTCTTGCAGCTCTTCAGTGGTTAGCTCTTCCCTGTGGTCCTCCACCAACTCTTCCACATCCTCGCCACTCACCTCCAACCCCAGGGACTTGCCCAATGCCACAATACCTTCCACAACAGGCACAGGGTTGTCAGGGTCAGGGTCAGCCTCAAACCCTTCAAAATCCCTCTGTTGGACACAACCTGGCCACAGTTGTCTGCAAGCAGAGTTCAAAATCCTGGAAGTCACTCCCTCCCAAGCCTTACCTATAAGACTTACGCAATGGAGGATACTGAAGTGATCTTTCCAGAACTCTCTTAGGGTCAACTCAGTGTCCGAGGTCACTTCAAAGTACTTTTGAAACACTGCTTTTGTGTAGAGTTTTTTGAAGTTAGAAATGACCTGCTGGTCCATGGGCTGGATGAGAGGAGTGGTGTTAGGAGGAAAGAACTTCACTGTGATGAACTTGAACTCATCAGACAAAAAGTCTGCCAAGTTGTGAGGATGAGCAGGAGAATTGTCTAGGAAAATTTGCTTCGTGACCCATGCCTTAGTGTTAGCCTTCCAAAACACGCACAATTTACTCTCGTTGACATTGTGTTTCTTGAACACACTGGGATTTTCAGAGTGATACACCAGTAAAGGCTTCATTTTATAATCCCCACTAGCATTACTACACAACATGAGAGTTAGCCTGTCTTTCATAGGATTGTGTCCTGGTAGTGCCTTTTCCTCCTGAGTAATGTAGGTCCTCTTTGGCATTTTCTTCCAAAAGAGGCCTGTTTCATCACAATTAAACACTTGGTGGGGTTTGAATTTGTCAAGTGTCTACAAACCCCTTAAATTCACTCTCAAACTTTTCAGCATGTTTGTCTGAACTGGCTACCTCATCATGCCTTAGAACACTGTGTATGCCACTACGTTTCCTAAATCTGTCAAACCAGCCTTTGCTGTCCTTAAAATCACTCACATCAGCACTGGTTCCAGGCATTTTATTGACAAGATCTGCATGCAACTGCCTTGCCTTTTCACAAATTATCACCATGGAAACACTATCACCTGTTATCTGTTTTTCATTGATCCACACCACCAACAACTTCTCAACCTCATCCACTGTTTTTGATCTATTTTTGGCAAACATGTTAACACCTTTTGCAACATTAGCTTCCTTGATTTCTTTTCTCTTTGCCAGGATAGAGGTGATAGTAGATTTGTTTTTGTTGTACATCCTGGCAAGCTCCCCCACACATACGCCACTCATATTTTTCTACTATCTTCTTCAATTTGATCATGTTCCTCACTTTCTTTACCACAGGGGTGCCACTAGGAAGCTTCTTTGGACCCATGGTGACTTATTTTACAGTGACAATCACTTAACCACCAATAAACACAATAAATTTATTGTGAAATGTTTGAATGAGCATGCTGGGTAATGTTCACTCAAAGGTAAACAATGATAGACTGACTCATGGCGATTGCATGGGGAGACGCACAAGTGTAGGGCAGGCGGACAGGTCTGGTATACGGGCCAATAATCAGGGAAAAATTGGGCCGAAAAAAGCGATCGAAACTCGAGCCGGCTGATAATCAGACCGGCCGATTTGCGGGGTCACTGTATACAGGTTTAGCATCTTCCTATTCATAACAAACATGTACTCCTTAGCTGCTCCAGCAATCACATGGTCCACCTGCCACAATTAGTACTCCTTTCCTCTTGATGACCTTAACCCAGTGTTTTGACACACTGTAGTCACCCTGGGTATAATGATTACATCACTTTAAAGTATAAATCTTACCTCTGGGGCACTCGCATCCTGCCCAGAAATAAGAAGGACAGGGAGATCATCCCAGCTTGAATCCACAAAAGAGAGTGAGGCAGAGGGAGAGACCTAGCTAGGCTCCTCCCACCAAACAGACAAAAGACTGTCGCCATGCACAATTCCCTAGCTACCACAATAATTTTGTTTTTCCCATTATTACACCTTATTTTACTTTTACAAAAAGAAATACAACTTTATAAACTACTTATTTTAATGTGTGTGTGTCTATAGTACAACCTATTATATTGAAAACAAGGCTTGACTCAGCTGACTCTCAGCCATAAGAGTGATCTGCCCTTATGACCATTAAAGCATTTGTTCCCCCCATCAGTTCAATATAATTAGGTATTCCAGAGTAATTGTTACAGATACATAAATACATGTTGGGTCCTCTAGCCCCAATGAACGCATTGTAAAGCCAACTGCTGTCGTCAACTATACGAACAGTATGTGACTAGTCAACAAGTGTGACATGATAATAGAGTTCGTTGACTGTGTGTATGTAGGAGTCGCAAGTGGTATATGAAAGTGTTTTTCACCTTGTAGACATTGCAATGCTCAATGCCTTCAATATGTATGAAATAAAGACTGGAGAATTCAGCCTGAATGTAATCAAGCAGATAGCAAAAAAGTATGGTACCACACCTATTCCTGCCTCTCAACAGCGACCTGTCCCCCAACCACAACCTGTCCCCCAATCACAACCTGTCCCCTAACCACATCCAGTGGGGGAAGTGCCAGACTGAATACTAGCTAACTGTCACTACCTGATACCAGTACTGCCTACCCCAAAAAAGAAGTACAATGGTACCTCGAGTTTCGTACTGCTCCCAACTCGAACAATTATGTAAGTGTATTATTGTAAGTGCTTTTGTAAGTGTATTTTTGGGGGTCTGAAATGGACTAATCTAATTTACATTATTCCTTATGGGAACAAATTCGTTCGGTAACGGCACTCGAACAGCCTTCTGGAACAAATAAAGTACGAAACTCGGGGTACCACTGTATTCTCAAAAAAAGTGTGTTGTGTGTGCTAACACCTCAAGGCGACCTCAACAGCGGAAAGACTTACGATTCATGTGCCAGCAATGTGGGGTGGCACTCTGTATGAATCCATGCTTCATGGAGTATCATACAATTCTGGAGTACTAGAAACATAACTGGGACATGTAAATACCTTGTATATAGTTGTAGATAATTGAATGTGATTCAGCCAGGTGTATAATATCACCTATAATTGTGTACATGTGTTTGTGACAATATGATTAATAATTTCTTACATAATATTTGTGTCTAAACAACAGTTGGCTATCAAATCAAAAGATCTACTATAAAACATTATTATCATACCATAAAAACTGAGAAAGTTGAAAAAAAAATGGAAAAAAACGATAAATATGTAGAATTTCTGCAAGCGGCAGCACTTCATGTTGCCATCAGGTGAGCGACAAGTGCCGACTTTGTGGCCTTATATCTCCGTAAGTACTGACTTTAATTTTTTTTTTCTTACATTACTTTATGTAAAAAAATGTCCTCTTCATTTATTTATTTATTTTTTTTCAAAATATTCGGAGTGCTGGGCGAGAGAACGTAGATCTACGTTTGGACAGTTAAGGGGTTAATGCTCTCAAAGTGTATGTGAAGTAAATGATTCATTAATCACTATATTTACTCTGACATTGTTAATAAGACACTAGTACTACTACTACTACTATGGCAACAACTGCAACTAACTCATTTCTAACACTACCACTGCTGCTTCCTTTACTTGCACTTCCTGTTATTGTTGCTGCTAATTCTACTGCTATTACTGTGCCCTTTCTTTTTTTTCCTCCCGACTTGTCTTCTGGTCTTCTCTGATTTTTCTCTTAGTTGTGGCATGACAGTTGTTCAGAACAGACTGAAACGTCATCATAAGCTCTCTTAAGTGTCGGTTATTTGTAAATTGTTCCAGCTGTTGTAGTGTGAATTTTTTATTCTTGTTACTAAGATTTGCAAATGATCATTTATAACCACATAACACATCACATTGTCCTCTCAGGTTTATTTTTTTATTTTTTTTATTTCATGGGGAAGCTTAATACTGAACCAAAACATATCTAGGCTTCATATACACTTGTTTTACTGGCTCTTGTACTAACAACCTATTGACACACTCCTGTTTTTAAAGGTAAAAGCAGTTTTTCATTTAACCCTTTGACTGTCGCAACCCCCAATCCTGAGTGCTCTCCTGTTGTCGCAAAATATTTGAAAAAAAAATTTATTTTTTCTTATCAAAATGTTAAGATTATTTTTCTGATTGTTTTTATCCTAAAATTTTTTTGCGATCAGAACTTACCGAGATATGGAGGCGTAAAGTTGGCAGAAAATGAGCCGCATATGGGAACAGCGGCACATGCCGCTCACTGGTACACTTATATTTACTCCTATTCGAAGGTTTCTTGTATTTTCCAATATTTTTTTTTTTCCAAATAACTTATGTGGCCTGTGAGACCAAAGTAAGATGCAGTGTACATATATACACTTGTATGCAACACAATAACTGCACAAACATTATTATCATTATATTGTTTACAAAACTTGTTTACACAAACCAACAATGAATTTTTTTTTATTACTATTGCTCTATAATATATATATACACATATATAATGACTGTAAGGTAGTAGGTTGGTAGACAGCAACCACCCAGGGAGGTACTACCATCCTGCCAGTTGACTGTGAAACAGAAACCTGAAACTGTTTTACATGATGGTAGGATTGCTGGTGTCTTTTTTCTGTCTCATAAACATGCAAGATTTCAGGTACGTCTTGCTACTTCTACTTACACTTAGGTCACGCTACACAAACATGTACACGTTTATGTATAGTACACACTCATCTGAGTTTTCTTTGATTTTATCTTAATAGTTCTTGTTCTTATTGCTTTTCCTTTCATATCCATGGGGAAGTGGAATAAGAATCTTTCCTCCGTAAGCCATGCGTGTTGTAAAAGTCAACTAAAATGCCAGGAACAATGGGCTAGTAACCCCTTTTCCTGTATAGCTTACTAAAAAGAAAAAGAAGAAAACCGTCAAAGTGGGATGTTTGAATGTGCGTGGATGTTGTGCGAATGATAAGAAAGAGATGATTGTAGATGTTATGAATGAAAAGCTGGATGTCCTGGCTTTAAGTGAGACAAAGCTGAAGGGGGTAGGAGAGTTTCAGTGGGGAGAAATAAATGGGATTAGGTCAGGGGTTTCAAATAGAGTTAGAGCTAAAGGAGGGACAATAATGTTGAATAATCAGTTATTGCAGGTAAAGAAGGAATATAAATGTATAAATTCAAGGATTATGTGGAGTAAAATAAAGGTTGGATGTGAAAAGTGGGTTATAGTAAGTGTTTATGCACCTGGAGAAGAGAAGTGTAGAGGAGAGAGAGAAATTTTGGGAAATGTTGAGTGAGTGTGTGGGGAGTTTTGAACCAAGTGAGAGAGTAATTGTGGTTGGGGATCTTAATGCTAAAGTGGGTAAAAATGTTGTGGAGGGAGTAGTAGGTAAATTTGGGGTGCCAGGGGTAAATGTAAATGGGAAACAATTAATTGAGCTATGTGTAGAAAGAGGTTTGGTAATAAGTAATACATATTTTATGAAAAAGAGGATAAATAAATATACAAGGTATGATATAGCACGTAAGGAAAGTAGTTTGTTGGATTATGTATTGATGGATAAAAGGTTGATGGGTAGGCTTCAGGATGTACATGTTTATAGAGGGGCAACGGATATATCAGATCATTATTTGGTTGTAGCTACAGTTAGAGTAAAAGGTAGATGGGACAAAAAGAAAATGGCAACAGCAAGAAAGAGAGAGGTAAATGTGTATAAACTAAGGGAGGAGGAAGTTAGGGTGAGATATAAGCAACTATTGGCAGGAAGGTGGGCTAGTGCAAGTATGAGTAGTGGGGTGGGGTTGAAGAGAGTTGGGATAGTTTTAAAAATGCAGTATTAGAATGTGGGGCAGAAGTTTGTGGCTATAGGAGGGTGGGTGCAGGAGGAAAGAGGAGTGAGTGGTGGAATGAAGAAGTAAAGGGTGTGATTAAAGAGAAAAAGGTAGCTTATGAGAGGTTTTTACAAAACAAGTGTGTTAATAGAAGAGCAGAGTATATGGAGAGTAAAAGAAAGGTGAAGAGAGTGGTGAGAGAGTGCAAAAGAAGAGCGGATGAAAGAATGGGAGAGGCTCTGTATGGCAGGGTTATTATTGAAAGAATTAGAGGTAAGACAGAGAGTAGGATTGCAGATGAGCAAGGCGGCTTTAGAGTGGGTAGGGGATGTGTAGATCAAGTGTTTACAGTGAAGCATATATGTGAACAGTATTTAGATAAAGGTAGAGAAGTTTTTATTGCATTTATGGATTTAGAAAAGGCATATGATAGAGTGGATAGGGGAGCAATGTGGCAAATGTTGCAAGTGTATGGAATAGGTAGTAAGTTACTGAAGGCTGTAAAGTTTTTTTTATGAGGATAGTGAGGCTCGGGTTAGGGTGTGTAGGAGAGAGGGAGATTACTTCCCAGTAAAAGTAGGTCTTAGACAGGGATGTGTAATGTCACCATGGTTGTTTAATATATTTATAGATGGGGTTGTAAAAGAAGTAAATGCTAGGGTGTTGGGGAGAAGGGTGGGATTAAATTATGGAGAATTAAATGCAAAATGGGAGTTGACAGTTACTTTTTGCTGATGATACTGTGCTTATGGGAGATTCTAAAGAAAAGTTGCAAAGGTTAGTGGACGAGTTTGGGAGAGTGTGTAAAGGTAGAAAGTTAAAAGTGAACATAGATAAGAGTAAGGTGATGAGGGTATCACACTATTTAAATAAAGAAAAATTGGATATCACATTGGAGAGAGGGATTATGGAAGAAGTAAATGTTTTCAGATATTTGGGAGTTGACGTGTCAGCGGATGGGTTTATGAAGGATGAGGTTAACCATAGAATTGATGAAGGAAAAAAGGTGAGTGGTGCATTGAGGTATCTGTGGAGACAAAAAAACGTTATCCATGGAGGTAAAGAAGGGAATGTACGAAAGTATAGTGGTACCAAAACTCTTATATGGGTGTGAAGCATGGGTTGCAAATGCTGCAGCGAGGAGGAGGCTGGAGGCAGTGGAGATGTCCTGTCTAAGGGCAATGTGTGGTGTAAATATTATGCAGAAAATTCGGAATGTGGAAATTAGGAGAAAGTGTGGAGTTACTAAAAGTATTTGTCAGAGGGCTGAAGAGGGGTTGTTGAGGTGGTTTGGTCATTCAGAGAGAATGGATCAAAGTAGAATGACTTGGAGAGTGTATAAATCTGTAGGGGAAGGAAGGCGGGGTAGGGGTCGTCCTAGAAAAGGTTGGAGGGAAGGGGTAAAGAAGGTATTGTGGGCGAGGGCCTTGGACTTCCAGCAAGCATGTGTGAGCGTGTTAGATAGGAGTGAATGGAGACGAATGGTTTTTGGGACATGACGATCTGTTGGAGTGTAAGCAGGGTAACATTTTGTGAAGGGGTTCAGGGAAACTCAGTTAATTGATTTAGTTGGACTTGAGTCCTGGAAATGGGAAGTACAATGCCTGCACTTTAAAGGAGTGGTCTGGGATAGTGACAGCTGGGAGGGACAATTCTCAGCTGTCGTATCTGAGCTCCTCTGCAAAGACAGTGATTATGTATGAGTGTGGTGAAAGTGTTGAATGATGATGAAAGTATTTTCTTTTTGGGGATTTTCTTTCTTTTTGGGTCACCCTGCCTGGGTGGGAGACGGCCGACTTGTTGAAAAAAAAAAAATATAATGACTGGAAACTTTCCATCAACTTCCCTTAGCCTTGAAGCTGTGTGTGTGTGGACATCTAAATTTGCTGAGTCAGGGTAAGGCAGCTGTCAAAATGTCATATTATACCATTACTCACCACCCTCACTGCTGTCAACCTGTCAACACAAAAGGGGTTGCATGTCTTCTTCCCCTCAACCTCCTTCCTAGCTTCCTTCTTCCTTATTCTTCTTCATTCCCTTCCTTCACTCTCATTCCTTCCTTCCTCTCATCTCTTCCTTCCTCTCATCTCTTCCTTCCTCTCATCTCTTCCTTCCTTCCTCTCATCTCTTCCTTCCTTCCTCTCATCTCTTCCTTCCTTCCTCTCATCTCTTCCTTCCTTCCTCTCATCTCTTCCTTCCTTCCTCTCATCTCTTCCTTCCTTCCTCTCATCTCTTCCTTCCTTCCTCTCATCTCTTCCTTCCTTCCTCTCATCTCTTCCTTCCTTCCTCTCATCTCTTCCTTCCTTCCTCTCATCTCTTCCTTCCTTCCTCTCATCTCTTCCTTCCTTCCTCTCATCTCTTCCTTCCTTCCTCTCTCTCTTCCTTCCTTCCTCTCATCTCTTCCTTCCTTCCTCTCATCTCTTCCTTCCTTCCTCTCATCTCTTCCTTCCTTCTCTCTCTCTTCCTTCCTTCTCATCTCTTCTTCTCCTTCCTTCCTTCCTATCATTCTTCCTTCCTTCCTTTCATCTCTTCCTTCCTTCCTATCATCTCTTCCTTCCTTCCTTTCATATCTTCTTTCCTTCCTTCCTTTCATCTCTTCTTTCCTTCCTTCTTTCCTTCCTTTGCGCTTGAAGCTGTGTGTGTGTGGACATCTAAATATGCTGAGTCAGGGTAAGGCAGCTGTCAAAATGACATATTACACCATTACTCACCACCCTCACTGCTGTCAACCTGTCAACACAAAAGGGGTTGCAAGTCTTCTTCCCCACAACCTCCTTCCTAGCTTCCTTTCTTCCTTCATTCCTTTCTTACTTATTTCCTTTCTTATTTCCTTCCTTCCTTCCTCTCATCTCTTCATTCCTGCCTTCCTTTCTTCCTTCCTGCCTTCCTTTCTTCCTTCCTGCCTTCCTTTCTTCCTTCATTCCTTCCTTTTTTTCTTCCTTTCTTATTACTTTTGTTCCTTCCTCTCATCTCTCCTTCCTTTATTTCTTCCTTATTTATTTATTTTATTTCCTTCCTTCCTCTCATCTCTTCATTCCTGCCTTCCTTTCTTTCTTCATTCCTTCCTTTTTTTTCTTCCTTTCTTACTACTTTTGTTCCTTCCTCTCATCTCTCCTTCCTTTATTTCTTCCTTCTTTCCTTCCTTTCTTCCTTCCTTTCCCTCCTTCCTTCCTTCCTTTCATCTCTTCCTTCCTTCCTCTCATCTATTCCTTCCATCCTTACTTTCTTCCTTCCTTCCTTCTGGTATCCTGGGCATTGCTTTTGGTCTGAAACTCCTCAATACCATGAAATTCATCTTCAGAGACACTTCCATCTGTGTTAGAGCTATCACTGAGGAAGAGAAGAGTCCCAGATTCGCCGGGGATTCAGATATTTCTTACTGCTAGGCATGCTGAACATGGACTACTGAAATGGCGTTCCCACAATGCAACACTGGCTCCCCGATTTTTTTTTATACTGCGCACACTGACCACACAGACCCATTCTCTCACATGTAGACCTACCAGCTTTCTCCCACTTGATTTGAGGCCACTAGAATTTATGCGTTTTAATACGTCCGAAACAGTGGCTCGTAAGACGTATATATATGACCGAAACAGTCAAAGGGTTAGAGGTAAATTTGTAAGTGTAAATTTCTTTGTTTTTTATTTCTATTACACTGTGTTAATGAGTTTTGCAAAAAATCTAACCACCTTCATATTTCAAGGTTTTCTGGAGTACATTGCAGAACTTTCTTCATGTTTACCAAAAAAAAATTTGGCTAAATATATGGAAATTAGAGGCTGAATATTGGGACATTGTGAAAGTGCAGCACACAGTTCCTCCAGATATTATCAATCAGTATGTATTATAATAATATCATTACAAGTTTTAATGAACATTAAAGGCTGTACACTATATTTGTGGGGTTAATATGTCAGGTTATTATGTTAAGACTGAGGCAAGTAAGCTAATTAACCCTTTCAGGGTCTGTGCCGTAGTTCTATTTCTTTGAGTTCTGGGTCCAAACCGTAGTACTACGCCTAAATTCTAGCGGCCTCAAATTTAGCACGAGAAGGCTGATAGGCCTACATCTAAGAGAATGGGTCTGTGTGGTCAGTGTGCGCACTATACAAAAAATCTGGGAGCCCGCATGGCATTGTGGGAACGCCGGCAAAGTAGCTTTGTTCTGCATGCCTGGCGGCAAGGAAGCTCTCACTCCCCAGGCGAATTCTGACTCTCCTCTTCTCAAGTTATAGTTCTAAGACTGATGAAAGTGGATCTGAAGAGGAATTCTATGGTTCTGAACCATATGGTACATTGTACCATATGGTATAATGGTACCATATGGTACAATGGTACCATATAGTACAATGGTACCATATACAATGGTATATGGTGCAATGGTACCATACAGTGCAATGTACCATATGGTACACCCTGTTACTCCATGTGGTACATTGTACCATATGGTACAGGGTACAGGGACCCTATTGGAAATAAGTCTGGCTTTTTTGGTTATCCTAGGTTCTCCAAACATGCTGCTATGTATGATAGATATATGTAACTGTATTTGTGTATACCTGAATAAACTTACGACTCCACATGCACTTGAGTAAGTTTATTCAGGTGTACACAAATACAGTTGTACATAGATTATCATACATAGCAGCATATGTGGAAAGCTCCTAGGATAACCCAAAAAAGTCAGGGTGACTTATTTCCAAAGGGATTCTTGTATCTGTACCATATGGTACCCTGTATTGTATGGTACCCTGTACCATGTGGTTGGTGGAAGGAGGCACTATCTCAGAGTGAGTGAGTGTTGGTGTCAAGTCACATGACGCAGCAGTTTCCAACACAAAGCGCTTCATCATCCACCTATAGAAACATGTCATGTCACTTTACATTTGTAAATATATAATAGAACATTACTACTAACTTTCAACATTTTTGCATATTTTTTATTGTAAACAATTATTGTAAACAAAATAATGATGAAAATATTAGTGCAGTTGTGTTGAATACAACGGTACCATATAGTACCATATGGTACAATGTACCATATGGTGCCACGAGCATGCAGCACACTGCACCAGCCCAATGCAACAGCATATGTGAAAGATCCTAGAATAACCCAAAAAGTCAGGGTGACTTATTTCCATTGGAATCCCTGTATCTGTACCATATGGTACCCTGTACCATAAGGTATCCTGTACCATATGAAACCCTGTACTATGGTACAGGGTACCTTATGGTACATTGTAGCATATGGTGCATTGCATCATATGATACATTGTACCATATGATACATTGCACCATATACATTGTACCATATGGTACTATATGGTACCATTGTATTCAACACAATACCGCACTAATATTTTCATCATTATTTTGTTTACAATAAACTTGTAAACAAGTTTTGTAAGCAATATAATGATAAACAAATTAGTGCGGTTATTGTTTTGAATACAATGAGTTTACAATTATACATTATATTGGTCTCACAGGCCACAAAAGTTACTGGATAAAAAAATATTAGAAAAGAAAAGAAAAAAGTAACAAAAACGTAAAATAAAAAAATGCGACTTTACGGAAGTCGCTGATGTTGCCGCCACCTGGTCATTGAGAGTCAACTTCATGCCTCTATATCGGAAACTAATGATCGGAAATTATTTTTTTTGTTTCATTACCGTCACAAAATTACAGTGGAACCTCTACTAACGAGCGCATTCCACGTGCGAGTTTTTCCAGATGTGAGCAGTCGATCGATCAATTTTTTGCTTCCATAGGCGAGAAAATTTCCAGATGTGAGTGGGCCTCAAGGGAGGTTCCTTGATGCTGGTGAGGGGCTCTTGCCCTTGATCTAGGGAATTGTTGGACTATCTTATTGAAACTTGGGCAATGTATGATGGAAAGATGTTTCTTAATGTACACCAAAATTGAAAGAAATCTGACTGTAAATAACTGAGTTCACTTCTCAGCCTTAGCCGGCCCTTAGCGGTATATTTTCGTATGGTTTTTATGGTTGTGTTCTCGTTTTTTGTTTTCTTGGTCTCAATTAATAGAATAGAAGATATATTACAGACATAGATATGATTTTGATTGCTTTCACAACGAAAAGTACCTTGAAATTGACATTATTTGTACAATTATTACAATAATGCAATAGTCTGCATAACAGTAAATCTTCTATTTTTTGTGTGAATAAAAATGCCAAATGGTAAGCATTTGTATTATTATATGAATACATACGTACTACTACTACTAATAATAATAATATGTATAATATAATAATTATTATTATAAGAATAAATTTTTTATAAGAATAATTATTATTATAAGAATACGTACGTACTAAAAAATATTACGTAATTATAATAATAATAATACAGTGGACCAACGAGTTTCGTAAAAACTTCACTCCTGAAGTCTGCTCAAGTGCCATTACCGAACGAATTTACCCCCTTAAGAAAAAATGTCACGTAGGTTAGTCTATTTCAGACCCCCAAAAATACTTTTCCATAAGCACTTACAATATTATACTTACATAAATGTACGATTTCCGGGGTTTACGAAACTCGGGGGTCCACTGTACTATAAGTGAGTTTCAGATCGCCACCACAAGATGGCAGTGTGTATCAAAACATCGCTGCTCGGGAAGGGAGGGAATTTTTCGTGTTTTCATTACGTTTCTTGCAGTTATTTTGTGAAATTTCTTCTTTCTAACCATGGGTCTTAAGAAAGCAAGTGCAAAGGACAGTGCTGAGAAGAAAATGATTGTGATTTCCATGGAATTAAAGGAGGAAATCATACATAAACACAAACTAGGTGTACCATTGAGAGTGTACCATTGAGAGTGTACCATTAGGAGTGTAGCAATTAAGCCATTAAGCGATAGAGTAAAAGGACGATCTAATGGAGTTTGCCTTACAAACACTCAGTTTTCTGTTAAAGCATGGGAAGTTATGCCAGAAGCAACAACAACAATGGCCACCGACTCCGCCTCCCCTAACACTATACTCGCATACGTAATATTTCATTCATTCTAGTGTATATATCATGTATCTTATGTTATTAATATTGTTTATTACGTCTTATTAGATGAATTGTGATAGATAAATAAGCCATAGAGTTGATATTTGGGAAATTATTGAAGTATTTTGTGGAGCCTGGAATTCCACTGGAATGGATTAATTCCATTTCAATTAATTTAAATGAGGAAAGTTGACTCTGCAAACGAGCAAATCCAGTTGCGAGCAAGCTCCTGGAATGGATTAAACTTGTAAGTAGAGGTTCCAGTGTATTATCTTTAATTCTGTAAGAAATTTTTTTTTTTTTTTTTTTTTCAAAATTTCTTGGACACTGGCACACCCTTTCCAAAAATGGCCTTGGACCCTGAAAGGGTTAAGGTAAAACTCAGGGTATTGTGGAAAAACCCTAAATACTTCATCTATGCAAAATTCTAGTTAACTACCTGTAGAATTGGACAATTATTCACAAGAGGTTTGTACACTGGCAATGAAAAAGAAGCGAGCGAAATTCTAAAAGACCAATATGAATCAATGTTTAGTCATCCACTAAATGAAAGCAGGGTGGAGAATGCAGAATATTTTTTTCATTCCACTGAAGACCACACAGATCGTTTAGCTGATGTAAGCACTAATCCTGCTGTGGCCACTCACACAGCACCTGGACAAGTCTCATAGTATATTAATCAGTGTCCCTTCAAGGAATGGTGCCTTGATGCTTGTAAAGGGCTCTTAATCCAAAGAATTAGAGCTACCCTCCCCTTCATCGGATCAGACCTGGTTACCTCCCATTATCCAAGTGTTGTATTATGCTTACAAGTTTAGCGCTTCCCACAAGCATGACAGACCTGAGCGACCAACTTGGGTTTTAAGTTTTTATGAAGTTAGTAATTAATCAGTGTGACATAGTGAAATATGCAGTTATTTTGAAGATGCTTTCTATATTACTTTTTTCATACAGGTTTTATTTTAATTATATTTTCTTGCTTTTCAGTGGTGTTGGGTTAACATTCCTGTTCTCTGCTATAATTATGGCTTGTACTACAGCACTGTTTGTCTTGGGTAGTGCCAGTGAGATTCTGGTGTGTAACCCACTCAGTGATCCCTCCAACTCTGAGGTTTTCTCTGTGGTTGCTGATCACTATAATCTTAATGACTATTATCCACCTGGTGAAGCACCAAGATTGACTGAAATAATCAGGTAAGTCAGTATAATTATTTTACTGAAACTAGCATAGCCTAGTAGTTATCCTGAGATATACAGTAGACTGTCATTTAACATGATAGTTACGTTCCTGAAAACGTCGTGTTAGGTAAAATTGTGTTAGATGAACTGAAGAACTTGTGGGAAAAATAGGGTTATGTTCCTGGGAGTCCCCAAAAAGCCAAACAACTTCTTTTAGACCAACAGATCTTACAAAAATAAGTGCATATGTAATTGTAGTTCGTTGTCATGATATATTACTGCTTAAGACTACAAATGCAATAGAAATAATAGTATTTCTAACCCTAAATTGTGGGTAATGGTGTTTGTGGATGATTGTGAAGAGAGTGGATATGCATGGTGTGGCCCTACTGGGATGAGGTGGATGGTTTTGGTTGTTGGCAGAAGTGGATGGTAGAGGTTCTGGTACTAAAGTCGATGGTTGTATTGAAGTGTGCATAAATGCTGTAATAGATCTCTGGGCTCTTTTACCCTGCAGTACATTATACAGCTGACGGTAAGGCATCATCAGCTGGTCTAGACCCAGTTTCAAAGCACTGCTTCTAGATTTGTTATTGTATAATTATACTATTACTATCAATAAATAATATCTACCTATCATATTTATTCCAGGATAATATTAGGTATAACATAAGTAATGTAGAGGCATGATAAAGATGCATAAATTAATAAAAACTGACATAGAGAGAGGTATTGAAGGGTGGACGGGGCTATGATAGAGGGAGAAGGTGCAGCAGTCTCAGTTGCTCATGGACCACCATGGCGTGAAGACATGTTAGTTCACGGCACTGTAAAGTATTGTAAAATAATACTATTACTATCAATAAAGGTTATTTACGTATCATATTTATTCCAGAATAATATTAGGTACAGCATAAATAATGTAGAAGCATGATAAAGATACACAAATTAATAAAAACTGATATTATATAGAGATATTGAAGGGTAGGCGGGGCTATGAGAGAGGGAGAAGGCGCCAGCAGTCTCCCTCAGCGTCAATAACTCGTGGACCACCATGGCATATAGAGGTGTGAGCTCACCGCACTATAAAATATTGTATAATAATATACTTATTATTACTATCAATAAGTTATCTACCTATCATATTTATTCCAGAATATTAATAATAATAATAATAATAATGTAGGTAGTAGGTTGGTAGTCAGCAACCACCCAGGGAGGTACTACCGTCCTGCCAAGTGAGTGTAAAACGAGAGCCTGTATTTGTTTTACATGATGGTAGGATTGCTGGTGTCTTTTTTCTGTCTCATAAACATGCAAGATTTCAGGTACGTCTTGCTACTTCTATTTACATTTAGGTCACGCTACACGTACATGTTTATGTATACACACTCATCTGAGTTTTCTTTGATTTTATCTTAATAGTTCTTGTTCTTATTGCTTTTCCTTTCATATCCATGGGGAAGTGGAATAAGAATCTTTCCTCCGTAAGCCATGCGTGTTGTAAAAGTCAACTAAAATGCCGGGAACAATGGACTAGTAACGCCTTTTCCTGTATAGATTTACTAAAAAGAAAAAGAAGAAAACCATCAAAGTGGGATGTTTGAATGTGCGTGGATGTTGTGCGAATGATAAGAGATGATTGTAGATGTTATGAATGAAAAGAAGCTGGATGTCCTGGCTTTAACCCTTTGGGGGTCGACAGGCCTTCTCAGGAAAGTGTTCCTGGGGTCGAAACTTTTTTGGAAAAAAAAAAATTAATTTTTTCTTATGAAATGATAGAGAATCTTTTTCTGATCATAACGCCACCAAAATTATGAAATTTGATCGAAAACTAACGGAATTATGCTTTGCAAGTTAGCGGTAGCCATGACACTTACGCATCGGCGATTTTGCCCACTTTGAGCCCTATTTTCGACAAATTCCAATGTCTCAGTCTCCTACAATTATAGCTATTTCGCTAGAACTCTATTTCTTCTATCGATTGAGTACAAGAAACCGCCTATTTACCAATTTCATCTGCCCAAAATAGTGGTTAGAAAATGGCAATTTTCCAATTTCACAAAAATTTCAAATGATGCCAATTTCAAAATAGGGTCCAGAGTAAACAAGGCAGACATTCTTGGCACTAAAATAACATGTTCTCTGTTCATTAGTCACGTCTCCAGGCCCTTGTTCCATTACTTTTGCTTTTCATTTTGAATTTTTATTCTCACAAAATAGAAGATTTACTGTTATGTATACAACTGCATCATTGTAAAAATGGTATAAATAATATCAGAGCACTTGTGCATGAATATAAGACTCGCTAGTTGATGTGTATTGGAGGCATGGTGTGATTTGTTTACTCTTGAACATCGTCAAAAATCAAACATTTTCGCTACTTTGAGCTCAATTTCAAGGTACTTGTCATTGTCATACCAATCAAAATCATCTCTATTTCTGTAATATATCTTCCATTCTATCAAATGAGACCAAGAAAACGAGAATACATCAATAAAAACCATACGAAAATCGACTGCAAACTCGCTGTTTTAATCGAAAAAAACGGTCGTTTTTTTTCTCTCATTATGCAGTGTTTACTGCAGGATTTTTTTATACTGGATCACTGACCCACAGACCCATTCTTTCATATGTATCCTACCAGACGTTTTCTGCTTAAATTGAGGCCACTAAATTTGGGCGTACTAGTACGGATCCAACCCTGCTCGTAAACGTGACTAGTACGTGAACCGACTCCAAAGGGTTAAGTGAGACAAAGCTGAAGGGGGTAGGAGAGTTTCAGTGGGGAGAAATAAATGGGATTAGGTCAGGGGTTTCAAATAGAGTTAGAGCTAAAGGAGGAGTGGCAATAATGTTGAATAATAAGTTATGGCATGTAAAGAGGGAATATAAATGTATAAATTCAAGGATTATGTGGAGTAAAATAAAGGTTGGATGTGAAAAGTGGGTTATAGTAAGTGTTTATGCACTTGGGGAAGAGAGAAGTGTAGAGGAGAGAGAGAGATTTTGGGAAATGTTGAGTGAGTGTGTGGGGAGTTTTGAACCAAGTGAGAGAGTAATTGTGGTTGGGGATTATTACAACCTCAGGTTCAATGGCCTGTTAACCTGAGTGTAAAAGGGAGCTTGGAGCAAAGAAACACAGTAGAAAATGCTTTGAATTTGTATTTCCTTCAAGCAGTTATGAATATATAAGACTTTTGTCTTTTCCTTCACCAAGTAAATAACAAAGGGCTTTTTTACACATATGTACACTATATACAAAGGAGTAGTGTTTAGTGCACGCCACAGTTGTCTAGGCTAAGCAACAGCCAAAAGACTGACAACTTTCCACAACCAGCTCTATGCAGGAATTCCAATGACAAACCGCGAGTGGTATCCACGTCACCTTTGTCATTGTTAAACTCGCCTTTTAATTGGCTGAACCGAGTCGTTGATTTGATGATGGGGCAACATCGCCAAACCCTTAACGATGGTTCGCTGGTTGGAGGGGAGCCTATGTGGGTGTGTTTAACATGCTCCGAATAAAGGTTACATACTCTTTGCATGCAACAGGGATCTTAACCCTTTGGGGGTCGGTGCCATACTAGTACGTTTTACGAGCAGGGGTTGGTGCCGTACTAGTACGCCCAAATTCTAGTGGCCTCAATTTAAGCAGAAAACGTCTGGTAGGCATACATATGAAAGAATGGGTCTGTGTGGTCAGTGTGCGCAGTATAAAAAAAATCCTGCAGTACACACTGCATAATGAGAGAAAAAAAAACTGACCGTTTTTTTCGATTAAAACAGCGAGTTTGCAGTCGATTTTCGTATGGTTTTTATTGATGTATTCTCGTTTTCTTGGTCTCATTTGATAGAATGGAAGATATATTACAGAAATAGAGATGATTTTGATTAGTATGACAATGACAAGTACCTTGAAATTGAGCTCAAAGTAGCGAAAATGTTCGATTTTTGACGATGTTCAGAGTAAACAAATCACACCATGCCTCCAATACACATCAACTGGCGAGTCTTATATTCATGCACAAGTGCTCTGATATTATTTATACCATTTTACAATGATGCAGTTGTATACATAACAGTAAATCTTCTATTTTTGTGAGAATAAAAATTCAAAATGAAAAGCAAAAGTAATGGAACAAGGGCCTGGAGACGTGACTAATGAACAGAGAACATGTTATTTTAGTGCCAGGAATGTCTGCCTTGTTTACTCTGGACCCTATTTTGAAATTGGCATCGTTTGAAATTTGTGTGAAATTGGAAAATTGCCATTTTCTGACCACTATTTTGGGCAGATGAAATTGGTAAATAGGCGGTTTCTTGTACTCAATCGATAGAAGAAATAGAGTTCTAGCGAAATAGCTATAATTGTAGGAGACTGAAACATTGGAATCTGTCGAAAATAGGGCTCAAAGTGGGCAAAATCGCCGATGCGTAAGTGTCATGGCTACCGATAACTTCGCGAAAGCATAATTCCGTTAGTTTTCGATCAAATTTCATAATTTTGGTGGCGTTATGATCGGAAAAGATTCTCTATCATTTCATAAGAAAAATTAATTTTTTTTCCAAAATATTTTCGACCCCAGGAACACTTTCCTGAGAAGGCCTGTCGACCCCCAAAGGGTTAATGCTAAAGTGGGTAAAAATGTTGTGGAAGGAGTAGTAGGTAAATTTGTGGTGCCAGGGGTAAATGTAAATGGGGAACAATTAATTGAGCTATGTGTAGAAAGAGGATTGGTAATAAGTAATACATATTTTATGAAAAAGAGGATAAATAAATATACAAGGTATGATATTGCACGTAAGGAAAGTAGTTTATTAGATTATGTATTGGTGGATAAAAGGTTGATGGGTAGGTTTCAGGATGTACATGTTTATAGAGGGGCAACGGATATATCGGATCATTATTTAGTTGTAGCTAAAGTTAGAGTAAAAGGTAGATGGGACAAAAAGAAAATGGCAACAGCAAGTAAGAGAGAGGTAAAAGTATATAAACTAAGGGAGGAGGAAGTTAGGGTGAGATATAAGCAACTATTGGCAGAAAGGTGGGCTAGTGCAAGTATGAGTAGTGGGGGGTTGAAGAGAGTTACGATAGTTTTAAAAATGCATTATTAGAATGTGGGGCAGAAGTTTGTGGCTATAGGAGGGTGGGTGCAGGAGGAAAGAGGAGTGAGTGGTGGAATGAAGAAGTAAAGAAGAAGTAAAAGGTAGCTTAGGTTTTTACATAACAGAAGTGTTAATAGAAGAGCAGAGTATATGGAGAGTAAAAGAAAGGTGAAGAGAGTGGTGAGAGAGTGCAAAAGAAGAGCAGATGAAAGAATGGGAGAGGCTCTGTCAAGAAATTTTGCTGAAAACAAGAAAAATTTTTGGAGTGAGATAAACAAGGTAAGAAAGCCTAGGGAATGAATGGATTTGTCAGTTAAAAAGAGAGTAGGGGAGTTAGTAGATGGGGAGCTGGAGGTATTGGGTAGATGGCGGGAATATTTTGAGGAACTTTTAAATGTCGATGAAAAAAGGGAGGAGGTAATTTCATATACTGGCCAGGGAGGTACAACATCGTTTAGGAGTGAAGAAGAGCAGGATGTGAGTGTGGGGGAGGTGTGTGAGGCATTATGGAGAATGAAAGGGGGTAAAGCAGCTGGAACTGACAGGATCATGACAGAAATGTTAAAAGCAGGGGGGATATAGTGCTGGAGTGGTTAATATTTTTGTTTAATAAATGTATGAAAGAGGGGAAGGTACCTAGGGATTGGCAGAGAGCATGTATAGTTCCTTTATATAAAGGGAAGGGGGATAAAAGAGAGTGTAAGAATTATAGGAGAAGTAGTTTGAGTATACCAGGTAAAGTGCATGGCAGGGTTATAATTGAAAGAATTAGAGGTAAGACAGAGAGTAGGATTGCAGATGAGCAAGGAGGCTTTAGAGTGGGTAGGGGATGTGTAGATCAAGTGTTTACAGTGAAGCATATATGTGAACAGTATTTAGAGATAAAGGTAGAGAAGTTTTCATTGCATTTATGGATTTAGAAAAGGCATATGATAGTGGATAGGGGAGCAATGTGGCAAATGTTGCAAGTGTATGGAATAGGTAGTAAGTTACTGAAGGCTGTAAAGAGTTTTTATGAGGATAGTGAGGCTCAGGTTAGGGTGTGTAGGAGAGAGGGAGATTACTTCCCGGTAAAAGTAGGTCTTAGACAGGGATGTGTAATGTCACCATGGTTGTTTAATATATTTATAGATGGGGTTGTAAAAGAAGTAAATGCTAGGGTGTTGGGGAGAGGGGTGGGATTAAATTATGGGGAATTAAATGCAAAATGGGAGTTGACAGTTACTTTTTGCTGATGGTACTGTGCTTATGGGAGATTCTAAAGAAAAGTTGCAAAGGTTAGTGGACGAGTTTGGGAGGGTGTGTAAAGGTAGAAAGTTGAAAGTGAACATAGATAAAAGTAAGGTGATGAGGGTATCAAATGATTTAAATAAAGAAAAATTGGATATCACATTGGAGAAAGGGATTATGGAAGAAGTAAATGTTTTCAGATATTTGGGAGTTGACTTGTCAGTGGATGGGTTTATGAAGGATGAGGTTAACCATAGAATTGATGAAGGAAAAAAGGTGAGTGGAGCGTTGAGGTATATGTGGAGACAAAAAACTTTATCCATGGAGGCAAAGAAGGGAATGTACGAAAGTATAGTGGTACCAAAACTCTTATATGGGTGTGAAGCATGGGTTGCAAATGCTGCAGCGAGGAGGCGGCTGGAGGCAGTGGAGATGTCCTGTCTAAGGGTAATGTGTGGTGTAAATATTATGCAGAAAATTCGGAATGTGGAAATTAGGAGAAGGTGTGGAGTTACTAAAAGTATTTGTCAGAGGGCTGAAGAAGGGTTGAGGTGGTTTGGTCATTTTGAGAGAATGGATCAAAGTAGAATGACTTGGAGAACGTATAAATCTGTAAGGGAAGGAAGGCGGGGTAGGGGTTGTCCTAGAAAAGGTTGGAGGGAGGGGGTAAAGGAGGTTTTGTGGGCGAGGGGCTTGGACTTCCAGCAAGCATGTGTGAGCGTGTTAGATAGGAGTGAATGGAGACGAATGGTTTTTGGGACCTGACGAGCTGTTGGAGTGTGAGCAGGGTAACATTTTGTGAAGGGATTCAGGGAAACCAGTTAATTGATTTAGTTGGACTTGAGTCCTGGAAATGGGAAGTACAATGCCTGCACTTTAAAGGAGGGATCTGGGATAGTGACAGCTGGGAGGGACTATTCTCAGCTGTCGTATCTGAGCGCCTCTGCAAAAACTGTGATTATGTATGAGTGTGGTGAAAGTGTTGAATGATGATGAAAGTATTTTCTTTTTGGGGATTTTCTTTCTTTTTGGGTCACCCTGCCTCGGTGGGAGACGGCCAACTTGTTGAAAAAAAAAAAAATAACATAAATAACGTAGCAGCATGATTAAGACGCCCAAATTCAGCCAGTAAGTCAGTCAAGTCATTCAGTAAGTCAAGCCATTCAGTAAATCAGTCAAGTCATTCAGTAAGTCAGTCAAGCCATTCAGTAAGTCAGTTAAGCCATTCAAGTCATTTAGTAAGTCATTCAAGTCATTTAGTAAGTCATTCAGTAAGTCAGTCAAGTCATTCAGTAAGTCAGTCACTTGCTGGAACACACTTGTATGCTTACTGGGTGCCATGATTGCTTGGCAGATTTATCAAAATGCGATGAAAATGAGAAAATGTATGTAAATAAACACAGCGAGCTTCCCGATTATTGTTGTCCTGCACGCGTATGAACCAAACTGAAGATTGGGAGGGTGGTGAGGGTGGCGGGGGATAGCTGTAGGTCTCCCCCACTGACTCAGTGGTGTAACCCACTGCGGGCGACCGTGTGCTCAAAAATTTTTTCCCTCCCGTGAACCGTGTAAAGTTAATTTTATGTAGTGTTAGATAAAAATGTGTTGCAATTCTTCAATCGTGCAATACCCAAATCGTGCCACATAAACTCATGCTAAATGACGGTCTACTGTAAAATAATTTGGGATTCCCACATTAAACTTTCAAATATAAAAATATGGAGAGAATTATTCATGAATGTTTGTTTCATAATACGTAACTATATTGCTTATTTCTAATTATTCATTTCAGTTTGTGGGTGCTTAGCTCTTGCTTATTGTCCTACTTCTGACTCAGTGACTTCACATAGCTTTGTCATATCTAATATTGTATTAAACTATTGTATGGAGCCAGCTTCCACTGTGTTATTTTTCAGGTCACTTGACTTCTCTATCGCTTGAGTTGAAAATGTTTTGTACATGTGTATGGCTTATTTACTACTGTATATAGCTTACATGTTTTGGTCACTTCTTTGGCCAAAAAAAAAAAAACTATATATAACTTGCTGTACCGTCAGTTGTGTGTGTACTGAAAAGTATCTTGTTCGTTGTTCTTCCAGAGATAGGAGGCTTGGCTCTCTTGTTCTTTCCTTCTAGCTCATTACTCTTCCTGGCACCAGTCTTGATGCACTACTGGAGACCTCAACTTTTGCCTTGTTTGACTGATAGCCATTACTTCACAAGTACATTTTACCTCGTATTGTTATTTGCATTTTCTTTTTAAACAGGAAATATGTCATCCAATAGTTTGCCTTTAATGCTTTCTATGGTTTGTAGTTACTAGATTAATCTTTCATTATGCAGTATGCTCATCCATCTTATTAGATAAACAGTACAGGAATTTATTGATTGAATACCAAATAGTTTGCAAGGGAGCATTTGTTTGCATTGGAAATCAAATATTTTTTATCCACTTTTTTCTAATGGCTTTCCATATAATTTTAAAATGATTGTCAGCAAGACATGCCTATAGTTCAGGTGACCACCCTTGTCATGTCTTGTTAAAAATTAGCACAATGTATGGTATGTCATTTTCTATTTTTGTAGTTTAAACTCTTATAGTGAAAACTCAAAAGGTTTTCCACAGTGGATAATTTGGTTGGTAAAATCCTTATTACCCATGGAGCTATCTTGGAGTTTTGTTGTCCTTCTCTTGTCTATTTAGTGATATCTTCGTAATCACCTCTTTGAATATTAAAACATTTGAGAGAGCTGGCAGGTGTGACTAACCATTCCTAACACTATGGTGTTAACCTCTGAAGGCATTTTGTTCTGTGTTAAACAATTCTTTTATTAATAGCTTACACAGCAGTTTAGTTTTGTTCATTTCCTCCTCACACCCCCTCTCCTCTATCATGTTTGCAGTCAGGCATACCTCGCAAAATGAATAGTATCGTAGTAATTGAAATTGGCGCTTAATGTAATTTTGCACTATTTGAAATTTTATTTTCAATTATTTTGAAGCCACTAGGGAAAAATATAAATCTCAGTCAAAATATTTTTTTAAAATTTTGTGTAGACCAATGTGGCTCATAAAGCACTAGGTTCATGACTTTAAATATGTCAACTAAATACTGTATATTTGTGCTGTATGTAGACATTTGAATTTCTTGTTACAATGTGTGTTTGTTGAGAAGTTTTACTGTATGTTGACTACTGTTAATAAATTCCTTATTTTTCCTCAGCAAATGTCACAAGAATCAAAGTCTTTACTCAGTGCTGAGTTTAGACAATGTTGACAGCATCCTCGTCAAACTCCAAGACTACAAGAAACGGCTCAACCTTGATGAAAAGGTTGGTCTTGTATTACTGTAGCGAGATTCACCATGTTTTACTGCCAGTTCCCACTTGTTTTTTCAGTAATTTTTAATGTTCACTTTCATCTTTAATTGTAATGTTTTGTACCATTATCAGTGGAGATTATTAGATTTGTAGTCCTCATTTTTCTTCATTTGCTATACAGTGTGTCACTGACTTAGAATCATCCATACTTAAAATCAACAGAACTTAAAATCTAGGTACTTGGGAGCCAATTAATTACTTATGAATGCTGATCTGCAGGTACAGTAGGACCTCATTGTGCATGATACCTTGGTTCAAAGACTTTCACAGACTGCAGCAGTTCTAGGAACATGTCCAGTGACTGTACATATGCAAATATATAATAGAACATTACTAATATACAACATTTTTGCATGTTTTTTGTTGTAAACAAGATTTGTAAGCAATATAATGATAAACAAATTAGTGCAGTTATTGTGTTGAATGCAATGAGTGTACATATATACATTATATTGGTCTCACAGGCCACAAAAGTTACTGGGAAAAAAGTATTAAAAAAGAAAAGAAAAAAGTAACAAAAACGTAAAATAAAAAAATGCAACTTTATTGAAGTCACGTATGTTGCTGCCACCTGGTCATTGAGGGTCACCTTCACCCCTCTTATCTCGATAAGTACTGATTGGAATTTTTGTTTTGTTTTATGCATCCGCATGAGAAAAAAAATTTAAATTTGTCTTTAAAAAGTCTATAAGATTTTTTTTTTTTTTTTCCAAAAATTCTTGGACCCTGGCTGACACTTTTAGGATTTAGCCTCTGGACCCTGAAAGGGTTAATATATGTTAGTGTAAACTTGTTATCTAGCATTTATATGTGGGAAAAAAGGGTATTTCACTTTAAGCGGTAGCCTGGAACCTAACCTGCCCTATAAGTGGGGCCCTACTGTATATGACATTTAATGTGCCTAAGATTGATATTATTCAGCTTTATTATCATAATTATTAACATGTGTTTTTGAGACTAATAAGACACTCTTAGTGATTTTATTGTGTACCTGCATGCCAGCACAGTCTGTAAGTTTATTTAGGAAAAGGTACTCATAAGTATGATTTTTTTTTTTTTTTTTTTTTTTCTTCAACAAGTCGGCCGTCTCCCACCGAGGCAGGGTGACCCAAAAAGAAAGAAAATCCCCAAAAAGAAAATACTTTCATCATCATTCAACACTTTCACCACACTCATAATCACTGTCTTTGCAGAGGAGCTCAGATACGACAGCTGAGAAAAGTCCCTCCCAGCTGTCACTATCTCAGACCCTCCTTTAAAGTGCAGGCATTGTACTTCCCATTTCCAGGACTCAAGTCCAACTAAATCAATTAACTGGTTTCCTGAATCCCTTCACAAAATGTTACCCTGCTCACACTCCAACAGATCGTCATGTCCCAAAACCATTCGTCTCCATTCACTCCTATCTAACACGCTCACACATGCTTGCTGGAAGTCCAAGCCCTCGCCCACAAAACCTCCTTACCCCTTCCTCCAACGTTTTCTAGGACGACCCCTACCCCGCCTTCCTTCCCTACAGATTTATACGCTCTCCAAGTCATTCTACTTTGATCCATTCTCTCTAAATGACCAAACCACCTCAACAACCCCTCTTCAGCCCTCTGACAAATACTTTTAGTAACTCCACACCTTCTCCTAATTTCCACATTCGAATTTTCTGCATAATATTTACACCACACATTGCCCTTAGACAGGACATCTCCACTGCCTCCAGCTTCCCCTCGCTGCAGCATTTGCAACCCATGCTTCACACCCATATAAGAGTGTTGGTACCACTATACTTTCATACATTCCCTTCTTTGCCTCCATGGATAACGTTTTTGTCTCCACAGATACCTCAATGCACCACTCACCTTTTTCCTTCATCAATTCTATGGTTAACCTCATCCTTCATAAACCCATCCGCTGACACATCAACTCCCAAATATCTGAAAACATTTACTTCTTCCATAATCCTCTCTCCAATGTGATATCCAATTTTTCTTTATTTAAATTGTTTGATACCCTCATCACCTTACTCTTATCTATGTTCACTTTTAACTTTCTACCTTTACACACTCTCCCAAACTCGTCCACTAACCTTGCAACTTTTTTTAGAATCTCCCATAAGCACAGTATCATCAGCAAAAAGTAACTGTGTCAACTCCCATTTTGCATTTAATTCTCCATAATTTAATCCCACCCCTCTCCCCAACACCCTAGCATTTACTTCTTTTACAACCCCATCTATAAATATATTAAACAACCATGGTGACATTACACATCCCTGTCTAAGACCTACTTTTACCGGGAAGTAATCTCCCTCTCTCCTACACACCCTAACCTGAGCCTCACTATCCTCATAAAAACTCTTTACAGCCTTCAGTAACTTACTATCTATTCCATACACTTGCAACATTTGCCACATTGCTCCCCTATCCACTATCATATGCCTTTTCTAAATCCATAAATGCAATGAAAACTTCTCTACCTTTATCTAAATACTGTTCACATATATGCTTCACTGTAAACACTTGATCTACACATCCCCTACCCACTCTAAAGCCTCCTTGCTCATCTGCAATCCTACTCTCTGTCTTACCTCTAATTCTTTCAATAATAACCCTGCCATACACTTTACCTGGTATACTCAGTAAACTTATTCCCTATAATTTTTACACTCTCTTTTATCCCCTTCCCTTTATATAAAGGAACTATACATGCTCTCTGCCAATCCCTAGGTACCTTCCCTCTTTCATACATTTCTTCTTTCTTTTAACACGTTGGCGTTTCCCACCGAAGTGGTGGCCCAAAATGAAAACGAAAGTTTCCCATTTTACATTTAGTAATATATACAGGAGAAGGGGTTACTAGCCCTTGCTCCCAGCATTTTAGTTGCCTCTTAGACACCATGGCTTACGGAGGAAGAATTCTGTTCCACTTCCCTATGGAGATAAGAGGAAATAAGAACAAGAACTAGTAAGAAAATAGAAGAAAACCCAGAGGGGTGTGTTTATATATGCTTGTACATGAATGTGTAGTGTGACCTAAGTGTAAGTAGAAGTAGCAAGATGTACCTGAAATCTTGCATGTTTATGAGACAGAAAAAGACACCAGCAATCCTACCATCATGTAAAACAATTACAGGCTTTCGTTTACACTCACTTGGCAGGACGGTAGTACCTCCCTGGGCGGTTGCTGTTTACCAACCTACTACCTAAATTTCATACATTTATTAAACAAAAATACCAACCACTCCAGCACTATATCCCCCCTGCTTTTAACATTTCTGTCATGATTCCGTCAATTCCAGCTGCTTTACCCCTTTCATTCTACGTAATGCCTCACGCACCTCCCCACACTCACATCCTGCTCTTCTTCCCTCCTAAACGATGTTGTACCTCCTGGCAGTACATGAAATTACCGCCTCCTCTTTTCATCAACATTAAAAGTTCCTCAAATATTCCGCCATCTACCCAATACCTCCAGCTCCCCATCTACTAACTCCCTACTCTGTTTTTAACTGACAAATCCATTCGTTCCCTAGGCTTTCTTACCTTGTTTATCTCACTCCAAAATTTTTCTTGTTTTCAGCAAAATTTCTTGACAGAGCCTCTCCCATTCTTTCATCCGCTCTTCTTTTCACTCTCACCACTCTTTTCACCTTTCTTTTACTCTCCATATACTCTGCTCTTCTATTAACACTTCTGTTTTGTAAAACCTCTCATAAGCTACCTTTTCTCTTTTATCACACCCTTTACTTCTTCATTCCACCACTCACTCCTCTTTCCTCCTGCACCCACCCTCCTATAGCCACAAACTTCTGCCCCACATTCTAATACTGCATTTTTAAAACTATCCCAACTCTCTTCAACCCCCCCACTACTCCTACTTGCACTAGCCCACCTTTCTGCCAATAGTTGCTTATATCTCACCCTAACTTCCTCCTCCCTTAGTTTATACACTTTTACCTCTCTCTTACTTGCTGTTGCCATTTTCTTTTTGTCCCATCTACCTTTTACTCTAACTGTAGCTACAACCAAATAATGATCTGATATATCCGTTGCCCCTCTATAAACATGTACATCCTGAAGCCTACTCATCAACCTTTTATCCACCAATACATAATCCAACAAACTACTTTCCTTACGTGCTATATCATACCTTGTATAAGTATGATGTATATATAAAATATGAAAGAACTTTAAAACACTTGAAAATTTGGAAAGTTTCCAGACATAATGGAGAGACGCAGAGCTCACGGAGCTCATGGAGAATGTAAAAAACCGGGTGGCCCACGGTGACTGTATTAGAAAGTCAGGTGGGGGAGCCATATAGTGAGTTTTGGTCATAATTTGAAATGTCTGTATTAGCGGAAATGCCATAAAGCGGGGCCCTGCTGTATTCACATGCATGTCATGTTGACTTGTATATACCCGAGATCAGGCTAATTCATTTGAATCTTTGTACAGTGGACCCTCGGTTTTCGTACAGCTCCCAACTCAAACAATTATGTAAGTATATTTTTGTAAGTGTATTTTTGGAGGGTCTAATCTAATTTACGTTCGTTCCTATGGGAACAAATTCGTTCGGTAACGGCACTCGAACAGCATTCTGGAAAGAATTATTGACGAAAACCGAAGGTCCACTGTACTTATATATTGTACATTACATTCATTACATGGTCATAACACTGCAGTGTACATATTTTTTCATTTTCACATTGGTAATACAGCCTCTCCTCACTTAGCGACATACTCGTTTACCGACACCTCGGACTTACGACGGGCTCTCTGACCAGTATTTATACCTAAATAACAAACAAACAAACAAACAAACAAATTTTATTTCATTGCAGGTTACATGGGTATTGGAAGTTACAATGTAAATTGAGTGCAAGGAGAGCCACTGACATGCCATGGCATTAGGGCAGCTTATTCTAGTCCTTAAAACTAGGTACTTAATATTAGAGAATTTATTGAGTTTATTCTAGTTAAAAATTATTTTCAAAATTACAATATGATGAAATTTTACTGTTTAAATTATTATATAATGATATTAGATCTTAGGTTGTTACAGGTGTTAAGATTCTTGAATGATAATATGGAATTGAGATTATCTTAAGGAAAATAACATTGAGCATTTTTGACATTAACTTATAATATGAGTAGGGGTAACATAATAGTAACATATTATTAAAAATTGAGATTATCGTATAGGAAAGTAACAATGAGCATTTTTCAAAGTAGTTTATAGCATGATCATTTAGGTTTGGGTGATAGGTGGTTTTTGAGTTGAGTCTTAAATTGATTTTCAGACAAGATTATCTTAATATTTACTGGTAATGAATTCCAGATTCTGGGGCCCTTTTGCATAGAATTTTTACATAGTTGATATGAACACGGGGTATATCAAAAAGTGATCTGTGTTGTGTTGTGGTCATGGGTCCTATTAAAGTTGGTGAGGAGAGTTTTGAGCAGAGGGTTTATATTAGAGTGTAAAGTTTTATATATGTAGTAGGCACAAGAAGTAGTATGAATGTTCTTTACGGTGAGTAGTTTGAGACTTTTGAATATTGGTGGAGTATGCTGTCTAGAGATTGGGAATTTGTTATCATTCTGACTGCGCCTTTGTTGTGTTATGAGTGGTCTAAGGTGATTTAACGTTGTGATCCCCATGCACAGATTCCATAGGTGAGATACGGTAGATAAGTGAATGATAAGTGAATGATAGAGCTGATTTCCTCAATTCTGTTTATTTCAATATACAGTACACTGCTGTATAAACATTTAAAAATATACCAGAAATATTGTAAATGGTGTAAAGGTGACATTAAAACAATATCAAAGATGGTTGATGGAAATCCACTACCATTATAGTATGCTCCTCGTTTAGTGACGAATTCGTTTACTGATGGGGTCTTAGGTCCCTATCTCCGTCGTTAAGTGAGGAGAAGCTGTATTTCATTTTTTTTTCTTCCAACAAACTGGCTGTATCCCACCAAGGCAGGGTGACCCAAAAAGAAGAAACAAAAGTTTTTCTTTATAAATTTAGTAATGTATACAGGAGAAGGGGTTACTAGCCCCTTACTCCCAGCATTTTAGTTGCCTCTCATGACACGCATGGCTTACGAAGGAAGAATTCTGTTCCACTTACCCATGGAGAATTTCTGCTTTTATTACTTTATATATTTTTATATCTTAGATCTACAGTAGGGCCTGGAAGTTAGGTTCCAGGCATCAAAGCAGAACTCCATTTTTTTTCACTTATAAACTCATATAAATGCCAGATAACAAGTTTACACCAACATATATTAAGTTAGTAATAGAAATAGGCATTAAAAAACAATAAAAAGTAAAATACATGCACAGTACACTTATTATTTACCTCAAAATATTTGTAGTCTTAATGTAGGGCAAAGGGTGAGTAGTATTTATTGTAAAAAGTCAGGTGTGGTAGGTATGGGAGCCCTCCTGGCCACCCCACTCACACATAATATACTGCAATGTTCAAAGTGCCCTAGAGTGATAAAATGCATATTCAGTACACTCATTACTTACCTTAAAATATTTGTAGTCTTAATGTAGGGTGAGAGGTGAGTAAGCAAGATAAAAGCGAATAAACGAGAGAGAGAGAGAGAGAGAGAACACAGAGAGAGAGAGAAAAGAGAGAGAGAGAGAGAGAGAGAGAGAGAGAGAAGAGAGAGAGAGAGAGAAGAGAGAGAGAGAGAGAGAGAGAGAGAACAAGAGAGAGAGAGAGAACAAGAGAGAGAGAGAGAGAACACAGAGAGAGAGAACACAGAGAGAGAGAGAGAGAGAACACAGAGAGAGAGAGAGAGAAGAGAGAGAGAGAACAGAGAGAGAGAGAACACAGAGAGAGAGAACGAGAGAGAGAGAGAGAGAGAACGACACAAGAGGAGAGAGAGAGAGAGAGAGAGAGAGAAGAGCAGAGAACAACGGAGGAGAGAGAGAGAGAGAAACACACAAGGGGAAGAGAAGAAAGAGAAGAGAAGAGAGAGAGAGAAAGAGGAGAGAAACGAGAGAGAGAGAAGAGGAAGAGAGAGAGAAAATAAAGGAGAGAGAGAGGAGAAAGAGAGAGAGAGAGAAGAGAGAGAGAGAGAGAGAGAGAGAGAGAAGAGAAGAAGAAGAGAGAGAGAAAGAGAGAGAGAAGAGAAGAGAAAAGAGAAGAAAAGAGAGAGAGAAAGAGAGAGAAGAAAGAGAGAGAGAGAGAGAGAAGAGAGAGAGAGAGAGAGAGAGAGAGAGAGAGAGAGAGAGAGAGAACAGAGCCACAGAGTATGTAAACAAACGGGACGAGCGCGTCTGGTTATGGTTGATGCACTTTCATACAAACACTTACATTGTGTGGTACAGTAGAATGAATAAAGAGCAACACTTCCATTCTCATGTAACATCATTTTTAGAAGGAATGAAGCTCTGACAAGTTAGTACAAAAGAATAAATAAACAGCAATATTCCCATTCTCATGCAACACCATTTTTAGAGTGAATGATATTATTATTATTATTATTATTATTATTATTATCATAAAAATTAAGTGCTAAACCCACAAGGTCATGAATAGCAATAGATAGAGTGAAGGCATATGAAAGGAATATTTTTCTACAGTTATCCCCCAGTAACTGGTGTATGACTAAAGAAAAAATAATTCTTCCGACACTCCTACAAACCGCTTGGCAAACTCATCTCATATTTGTCAATTTTTATACTGTGGGTGTATGTATCATGTTTATATGTTATGTAGCGTGTTTATTATATAATTTGGAAAAAAATATCATAGATGGATTAATGGAAATAGCTATATTAACATAATATACGACATTTAATGTGACCAAGAGATTATATGGTGTCAAGAGTAGAGAGACTGTGATTTTCGTGTGTACCTGCATGCCAGCACAGTGTGAAAGTATATTTAGGTACTCTTCAACATACCTCGTGTCAGTCTCACTCTGTGCAAGAATGCTATGCACATAAAGGGCCCGAAGATCTGGAACTCGCTGCCGGAACCGTTAAAGGATGACGACTACAGTGGAACCTCGAGTTTTGGCTGCCCCCAGTTTCGGCCGTTTTGAGTTTGTCACTTTTTTTGGCTAAATTTTGTCTCGAGTTTCGAACAGTATCTTGAGTTTCGGCCGCCATACCAAACCTGTCCGCCTGCTGGCACATGCGTTGTGAGTCAGTCTGGCCTTGTTTCTCCTTGAGTGAACATTACCCTGCACTTTCATCCAAATATTTCAAATAATCCATTGTTTTTTGTGCTGTTGATTGAGTGTAACTGCTACATAATTAATATAGGCCCAAAGAAACTTCCTGTTCCAGCCCTTTGTAAAGAAAGTGGAAAGACGATAGAATTGAAGAAAGAAATTGTGCAAAGTACAAAAGTGGGGGGGGGAGAGAGAGAGGGGGGAGAATGTGCTGCCTTCAGTGATTCTACGATATGTACGATACTAAAGCAGCAGGAGTCGATAAAGGCTATAGCGCCAGCCAGCGATAAAGTGTAGCAAGTAAGTTAAGCGATAGAAAAAGGACACAAAACTAACTCCTCCAATGTTATTGGAGGTATATAGGGCCACTGACAACACCACCACCGCCGCCACCACCTATACGGCTTATGCTGCCAGTAGACCTGATAACCCAACACCACCACCACCACTCGTGACATATGTAATGACATTTTTTATTCATTCTAGAGTATTTATCATGTTTCTATGTTATTAACCCTTAAACTGTCCAAACGTAGATCTACATTCACGTGCGTAGCACTCAAACTTAATCTACATTTTTTTTACATTTGAAAGCATGTAAAATAAAACGTAGATCTATGTTTAGAGTGCTACGCACGTGAATGTAGATTTATGTTTGGACAGTTTAAGGGTTAATATATTGTTTATTATATCATATTAGATCTATTGTGATAGATATATTTATTTCTCATTGTTTTCTGTATGTAAAACTATATTTATTCTTTAAAAAATGATTTTTTTGTGAATATTTGTGGGTGTCTGGAATGGATTAATTGGATTTATATTATTTCTTATGGGAAATATTGCTTTGACTTTCGAACAATTTGAGTTTTGGCTGAGCTTCTGGAACGGATTAAATTCAAAACTCGAGGTACCACTGTACAGTGGAACCTCTTCTTATGAGTTTAATCCGTTCCATGACCTTGCTCATATCTTGATTTGCTCGTATGCTGAGTCAATTTTCCTCATTTAAATTACAGTGGTACCCCGAGTTTCGAACTGCTCCCAACTCGACCTATTATATAAGTGTATTATTGTAAGTGCTTTTGTTAGTGTATTTTTATGGGTCTGAAACTGACTAATCTAATTTACATTATTCCTTATGGGAACAAATTTGTTCGGTAACAGTACTTGAACAGCCTTCTGGAACGAAGAAAGTTTGAAACTCGGAGTACCACTGTAATTGAAATGCAATTAATCCATTCCGGTTCTCAGGAGGCACAACAAGATATGTACTTCAATATTTCGCTAATATCAACTCTATGGCTTATTTATCTATCACAATTCATCTAATATAACATAATAAACAATATAAATAACATAGAAACCTGATATATCTCTAGAATGAATAAAATATGTCATTACGTATGTGGCTACGTAGGGTGTCAGTGGACGAGAGTTTGTCTCTTGACAGGACAAAATGCTCCTTGAATATTTTACTAATATCAACTCTCGGCTTATTTATCTATCAAAATTCATCAATATGACATAAACAATATAAATAACATAGAAACCTGATATATACTCTAGAATGAATAAAATATGTCATGTGACAAGTGGAGGCGGCCATAACTGCTCCAGCATTGTTGTGGTATTCACTGCCATCTAATGAGGGTTTTCAAAGCAGTCTTTTATTATAATTATTATTATCGTATTATATTATTAGTATTATTATTATTTATTAGTACATACGTATTATAATAATTTATATTATGTATATTAGTGGTACCCGGTTTTCGTAGTCATTGGAGTTCGTACTATTCAGTAATCGTAACTTTTCGTAAAAATGTTGGTTCACCAGCGTAATTCTGCTCAGTTATCATCATTGGTCCCAACGCGTACGCCCAGCCGAGCGCCGACACACCATTCAGAGTCAGTATGCCATTGTTTTCCAGCGAGTGACGGTCACCCACACGTTCATCGATACATTTCGTCATTATTCCATTGTTTTTAGTGCTTGCAACTGCTAAATAAGCCACTATGGGCTCAAAGAAAGCTCCTAGTGCCAGCCCTGTGGTAAAGAAGGTCAGAAACACAGTAGAACTGAAAAAAGAGATCATTGCAAAATATGAAAGTGGAGTACGTGTCGCCGAGCTGGCCAAGCTATGTGGCAAAGCCCATACAACCATCGCTTCCATCATGGCCAAGAGAAATGAAATCAAGGAGGGTGTTGTTGAGGAAAGGTGGAAATTGGTCACAAAACAAAGATCGCAAATACTGGAAGATGTGGAGACTTTGTTGTTGGGTTATCACCGGGAAAGAAAGGGGATAGTTTGGAGGTGATATGT